>JAIPRM010001055.1:0-43036 GCA_025469315.1 Stegophylla sp. TES_Ste_2020 | reverse complement strand
ACATTATCAACCTTCAGTAATTAAATGCTTATATTATATAGATATTTCGTAATATCTGTCTGTATTTCCTATAATTCATTTTTCAGTCAAACCCTTGTAAAATGTTTAATTATTCGTCCGTAAGAAACTTTTGGTTCAGTATTTCTATACGAAAAAGTGTTCACAGAAAGAGAAAAAAGAAAAAAGAAAAAGAAAAATAAACATCATTGTAAAATCATAAGCTTCTTCACTTCGTTCAGAATCTAAAAATATAATTGTAACAATTAAGTCCCTATAATTTATTATAATATTATGTTGTTTATTTTTAAATTTACGTTTTTCTTCTTGTTTTATAATGAATATTTTTTTTCACTTTCAACAGAAGTAAATTTGTAGATATCAACAAAGTTTTACAAATTTTAAACGATTATTATTTTATTGTATTGATGCATTTTATGACAAAGTTTTATCATTAATCTTCTTTATTCAAATATTATCAATATTGCACCGATTTCGAATTCACAAAAAATAATGAAAGAAATTATATTAACGTTCATTCTGTTTGCGATTTATACACTGTTAAATGGTAATATTGTTAACATATGAGTCCTTGTAAAATGCCGCTTTATGCGGGTTCGACGATATTGTTTTCATTTATGCCAACTCTCGCACACCACCTGTACCGTATTTTCCGTTATGCGTGAAACTCAACCATTAGTTTTCCCTCTTTATATATGTATACAGTTTTGTTGCGGTGCGTCGGTTGTCGTCGTCTCGAAGCCTTCATTTGTAATAATAGAAAATCGAAACAACGGCGGTAAAATGTTTTGCGTTTCTGCCCGTTAACTTTAAACTACTTTGCATTCTGCGTATTACAATAAACATCACGTACCAGCGATTATCCGGGTATAAAACGTTCTCAATATTTATTTTAAACGTCAACCACGCAGTTTATAAAATGACGTATAATATTACGTACAGTGTTTTAAAATATTTTGAAAACAGTAATTATTGATTCCGTCCGCCTAAGACAATATTATTTGAAAATGTCTACATTTATCTACGTCCTATGATCTAATGACGTATGACGTGCATTTCCAAAATGTTTGTTTTAAGTTGACTTTTTTGAAATGAAATTTTATTATCTTTAACAAACGCTTCCTTTTACTCGAATTGAATTATTTTACCTAATAATTGCTATAAAATATTATAATGTATGTGTATATTATATTAAATAATTTTAGATGAAAATCGACATTTTAGACGGAATAATTAAATAAACCAATCAGCATAATAAATAATAATTATGAGTCGAATCAATCGATTTTTATTTACTTGTTTTATATTTTTGTGTTCAATATTATTAGTAATTATTACCATGTCAATTTACTATAACCATGTTTTAAAGTCAATTAATTTGATTAATCATTTGAATAAGCCTACAACAACAGTAAACGCTCGGTTCACAGTGTATTTATGGTCCCCAGTCGCCACATTACAGTTAATTAGTTTAGTACTAATATTTCAAGAACAGTGTGCAGGTGACTACATAAAATTTAAATTAAATTTTATGTGATTTTAAAACGTGTTCAGTTTTCGAAGTGTTAAAAATCATAAAAAAAATTATGGATTAACGAAATTTTTTAGTGCATTTATATCAGTAACTATTGGCCATAAAACTTTCATGTAAAACATATTCATTTATGGTAGATACGTATATATTATATTATATACTTACGAAATATTTCACTAAAAATTGAAATCTAACCAAAGTGTAAATTATGCTAATATTGATAGTTTATGTTAAAGCTTTGAATTAAACTTTTTCTTTGTCTTTTTAATTAATAATAATGCAAGTTAGAAAAAAAAGAAGGTTTTAGAATTTGATTTATTCTCTCACATATTATGGTTTTACATTTAACGCAAATTCTTTGCTAAATTTTTTTAAACTTTTTTCAATTGAATTAAGAGTTTTCAACTCTTTTTTTTCTATTTTTCTAGTCAATTTCTAGTCGATTCAACTATTGACATTTTGGATATATTAAATTATGTAGAGAGAGAGAGAGAGAATAATGTAAAAAAAGTCTGAATGGGAAGTTCACTAATTATGCTAAACTAAATTGAAATATTCGAACGGGAGGTTTATATTCTGGCTTATTATATTTTTTATAGTAGTAAACTAGTACCTACTTAATATAATCTACGTTCTACATCTATTTTATACGTATAGAACTAGAACGCATCATTTGTAAAAATAAAAAACCTTTTAACCTAGAGTATTTAGAAACCAAATCAAATTTTTTACTCAAAATTTCCGCTTGAAAATTATCCGATGTATTAATAATATATTTTCAGATGTCGAAGTTATACTTACATGTGTTTGAATTTGACTATAATAGTTTATTATTTTATGGGATAAAATTTGTAACAAGAGAATCTTCAGAAATTATAATTATGTATATTTGAAGTATAAGTACCATAAATATAATATTAGAAGATGATCCCTACATGGCTATATGACTATATACGTCTTTCTGTCATACTAGTTTAAATATATTATTAAAAAAAAATAAAAAAAAAGAGGACGTAACTCCACTTTGAACACTGATTATACGGTAAACGGAGTATTAATTGATTATACGTTCGCGAAGAAACCGAGAAAAATCACATTTAGCGTGCGTCGTTTTTTAAGAGCAGTCGTGAGTTGTGTAACACTTCAAAACTCCATTTTTACGATGACTCAGATGTTTACGGCGGTGGGCACCGCGCCGCCGATACAAATCGACTATTTTTCACCAGCTATCACGGTGCTGCGCAGTGGGAGGAGTGTGGGGTTGAATTTTTTTCGGTTGCTCTCGCAACATTCATTATTATGCGAATAATTCGTTTGTGCACTTTAGTCGTCGGCGGCCGGAGAAAAATAAAAGATAAAAAAAAAAAAGAGAGAGAAAAAAAAGAAACACTGGAACGCGCGATAAATAATAATAATATTAATAATAACGAACGCGTTCGAGCCTTGCGTGGCTGAAACGTGTATATTATAATATTATTATTGTAGATCGGGGACGCGGCCGACGACGGCGGTGGTGGCAATATATCATGGTGTATACAGACTAGCGTGTGCAATAATAACGATTATTGTCGTTTTAGGTTCGACTCTTCCGGACGACTCCGCGTGACTTCACGTTCGCTCGCGCGTTCGCCTCGTAAGTACAGACGAGCGTTGTACTCGCGTCCGCTCGACGTGTTCAGAAGTGTCGACACGCACATACACACACGCACTCATGACATACAGGGTGATTGATTAAGTATAGGTTCATCCCCTATTTCGGTTATAAAAATACAAAAATTTTGTATTTTTTCTCGGAATTTTCAAGTTACTATAAAAACTCTGTTTTCCTATATGATTACCTTTTTTCATGCCATTTCAATGATGTTCTGTGACATAAGTTTTTTTTTCTTCATATGGCACCTCTTTTTTTAACTACGGAATTTCATTCAAATAATTTTCCATGAATTTAGATGTATCGAAATCAAATTTCGAAAGAGTAGTTTTTGAGTTATTCAAATTTATGTATTAAGGTTAATATTCACTTGAATATAATACATCTAGTTACTTATGTAGTAAGTAAACGTAATCATTATGAATCTGTACAGTTAACATTTAATCAGAATTATTTAGTGAAAATGTAGGTTAACAATTATTAGTTAGCTATTATTAAACTTATTAGAGTATAATAATGTGCAAATAAGTAATTTATTGTGTGTACCTATTTAAGAAGATATTCTAACCTTAATGCTTAAATTTGAATAATTATAAAACTATTCGTTCGAATTTTCATTTTAACACATCAAAATTCATAGGAAGATTAACTGAATAATTAAATTCTGCAGTTAAATTAGGGGGTTGTAATTTAAAAAATTGTTTGTATCGCCACAGGATATCCTCTAGGTCAGTGGTTCCCAATTAGCATTATGCCGAGGACCCCTAACTAAAACTGAAATGGAACCGGGGACCCCTATTTTACGAACGTGCTTGTGGAAGTTCCCTGCTTTCTCTTTACATGTATTGTTTCAACTTAATTTAAACATGAAAGTAAAGAAATACATTATTTTTATGATGTATTTTTATTGACATACCTAATATTATGAATACACATATTCTCAAAAGTAATAAGAAACTATAAAAAAATCAGGGTCCATCCTGATAAACACAGCCGCGGACCCCCTAACATCAACCGATGGACCCCTAAGGGTCCGCGGACCAGCAATTGGGAATCACTGCTCTAGGTGACATGAAAAAAAAAAGTTTAAATTAATTATAAAAATATAATTTTTTTTTTCATTTTTACGGCAAAAAAAAGATGGGAGCACGCTTAAAATAATCACCCAGTATACACACACGTACACACGTATACACACACAATACGATACGTCATCATGTTGTAAAATACGACGACAATATTATACATCACCAGCGGGGGCCGAGCGTCGGCGGCGCGGCGGTCTAGCCGATGGGGGTGAACGCGGGTGTGCGCGAACTGCCGTCGAGAACTTTCGGCTTCGGCCTTTGCTTCGTCACTTTAAAGGATACCTATATAAACAATATTATACATCGGCGTGCGTATTACACGATGATAACGATAACGATAATAACCGTAATGATCGTCATTGTTGTGGCCACCACCGCTGCCGCCGCAGTCACCGACCATGATATGACGATCGCGACGACGACCCTATGCGTGCGCCATACCATAATACCCCATTTGTTATTATTATTATTATCATTATTATTATGATTGTGATTATTGTTATTACCGCGAAACGTATTAAACGCTACAAAGCATAGCTAAGGCCAAGTAAAATGTAATATTCTATATTTTATTACGCGTTCGTATGACGTGTTTTAACGCTCGATCGCCCTGCACCGCGCGTCCGCCGTCCACGCACGTACTTCTTGTTATCGTTATTGTTATTATTACTTTGGTAATTATCATCATCGTCGTCGTGGTCGGCATTATTGTCGTTAGGACGACGTGTCGCCGCCGCGTCGAGTAAGCCGCGGAGCCAGAGGCGTCATTTCGAGTTTTGAACCCTGGCAAACTTTGCGCCGCCTCCGAAAAACAAATATGCAACAAATACCGACTATTCGGCGGGGCACGAGAACGGGTTTAGACTTATTCCAGTCTTGGCCAATCGAAGACGGTTACGTTTTCCGACTTAATAAAATATAATGTTTGTATACATTAGGTACGTTTATGATGTTTTCTAACTAAACCTTATATCGTCATAACAACGATTTGAGTTTTAAAATTGCGAAGAATCGTGTTCCTACGGTATATCAGTCGGCAGTGGCGAAACGAACCATGTTTTTTAGAAACAGTTGCTTCCCAATTTTTATGTCTGGGGGTTGGTTCCTCGCCTCTCAAACAGTATACTTTGAATAAATTATGAAGTTAATTGCAATTAAGCATAGGTAAGTGCATCATTCGAATGTTCATCTGTTGCCACTAGTAACGATACTATTTAAATGTTGAAGTCTTTAAGAGCTGTTTTCTTCCAAGTTTTTCAAGTTCGCTATGCTACTGTCAGTCGGCCACGGTCATCTATAAAAAAATTTAAAAAAGTAAGAAGTTTTCAGTCGTAGTTCTACGGATTCGTTACGCATTTTGCTCGTGTGAAAAGCAAATAATCATTAAGGGTGTGTGTGTGTGTGTGTGTGTGTGTGTAGAATGTAGATGCCATAGGCACGCGCTCGGGAGGGGCAGAGTGGGCAGCCGCTCCTCCTTAGAGCAGAATTTTTTCTCAAATATAGTATGTGAATTACAAATATTAGACAATTAAATCAGTCAATATTGAGGTGATCTTAAATCTAGATTGGTATAAGATAACAATTTGATCACAATTTGTAATAATGAATAAATAGCTACAGTTCATCATAATGCATTATTAATTTTTGTTATATTCATGATATAATTAACTAATTATATCATGGTTATATTGTTATTTTGTCGATCAACATTTTAGATAATTTAAAATGTTTATAAAAGTTCAGAGAACTGATAATAATTATGAAAATATAAATGCTTGCAAATGACAACTCTTTTCAAAGCAAAGAAATATTTTAATAATTATAATCCTATTAAAAAACAAAAATAAATAAATAAATTGCAATGCAATAGTTATTTAATAATTCAAATTAAGTAGGTACAAAATATTTTTGGTTTAATATTAAACGATATTATTGAACTATAAGAAGATGTTTAGATGTATTTTACATGGTTTGGAAATATATTTATTTTGTTAAATTTATAAATTTTTAATGAAGTTTCTCCTCTCCAACTAAAAAACACATCAGCTTGCACTTTTATTAGAGTAGGTGACAAAGTATGTTATCTCTCCTGCCACCAAGAACTGCGCACGCCTATGGTAGATGCACGGGTTTATTCATTCATCGTCGATGTATGAGAACGTACATCACTATACGTCACCAGTGCTGAAACTAGCATCTTGGAGGCCCTAGGAATGTACTTATAATATTGGTATTAAAAAAAATTCCAAGGAAGGGCAATCGCCCCTCCTTGCTCTCCCCAAAGGGCACCCATGGTCATAGAGTAAGGGGCCCCCAAAGCCTTGGGAAAGAAGACTATTTACAGGAACGTTGCTACAGCTGTCCCACTTATAGTTGTTGTGGCACGGTTTTAAATATTCTGTCATGAAGTCTTCTTCATCCTTTTTTATTCTATTTTTAAACATCGGCAAAACCGAATAAGCGGACAAATCCACCTCGTATAGACTGGACGACGAGTGTGAATTTGTTTTCAAATATTATTTATCGCATCGGTACGTCGGAACGAACAAATGACATCTAAATCGCTGGTGTTGCATGTGTAATAGCCGTCTATTCGGAGACCTTCGCCGCTTTCTCCAAAATACTCTTAAACGAAATACAATTTTAGATTATGTTGATATTTTGGAAACGCGGCACAATAATTATTATACTGCACGAGACTCGCTGACTTTTCGAATTTCGCGGGGGTCAAGACGGCATTCGCTCCCCCCCCTGTCCCACTGATGACGGAGAGATCGGTGGCGGGCGCGATTTCGACGGCGTGGTGCGGCGGCGTACAATAAACGTGGCGCAAACTCTCGCCGTCGCGCCGAGTCGTCATTACGTTCGTACGTTATTATTATTATTACCGTCTGCCGACCGTCGTCGGCCGGTCGCACGTTTCGCGCGCTCACCCTCACGTTTCGCTTCGCCGCGACGACGTCAACTCGACGCCTGTACTCGTCACGTCTGATCGACCACTGATACCACGTGCGGTTACCGTACTCGATATATTATTTATTTATTTATTTATTTATTATACTCACGACCGACCGTAATCGACACTGCCGCTGCGAAAGCCGAACACACCGAAGTAAACCGACAACGGTACCGCGTTATCGGTTCAACGGTCGTATTATTACCGTGGTAACCGGAGAGCACGTGTGCGATAGCCGCACGGCACCCGCGTGCACGTCGTTTTATTCCGTTACCGCGGTACACGTTCTCGGTTACTCTGCGGTCCGTGCGTTTTGTGCCGTCGAAATATACCTTGTGATCCGTCCGCAGCTCACGTTCCCCGTTCGGGCCTCGCACTCCGACCGTTGTTACTGTCGATCTGACGCCGTTCAACGTGCGCGGGCGTTCGCGCGAAGTGATGCAATATTAGAAATGTTTGTTGTTCAAATCCGTAGTCACGAGCACAGTGAGTACTATGTAGGCACACTCAGGCCGCGATCATAATATTATTTTCCGTACCTACGCACAGGCACACCGGTCTGCAGGCATGAAGGTATGAGAATGGTCTATGAAGCATTCACCCTCAAAATACTTCAATATTCGAATCTCTCGTTAAAAAACAGTTATATTTTCACTTGCACGAGTCGCATTAAAATAACGCGTCCAAGTGTGTATGTGTCTCGGACTTAGGGTGCAAACGTAAGGGCGATCGCCCCTCCCCCTAAGAATTTAGATGTAGAGTGAAGCATAGGTTTCACAAATTCACAATGATGTCTGTAAACACTTTTTTGGGTAGAAATTCCATCTACTTCGTCCTTTAATAGGTTTATTTTTCGAAACACTAGATAATTTCCTTTGCAAGTAAAAAAAAAAAAAAAATTATCGATATTTTGAGTAAAATTAGTAAAATATGCAATTAACTAGATTTTCCTTGCAGATTGTTTAAAACGAACCTATGAGTCACTTTCTACACAGTGGCCCTATTGGTCAGTTCATGTTGTGTCAGAACCAGAGATATTAAGTTCAGAATCGTGATAATGACTAAAAAATAGGGTTTTAAAATTGCATAAAATTTTTTTTCTACATGTGAAAAAAATTAAAAATAAGAAAATAAAACGTTGTATTGTTAGCCATACCTATAAATAATGGTAGTCGGTAATTTCGGCGAAAAACATCTCGGTAAAGAGATATTTTGGTGAAGAGCCGTATACAAGAAATTAAAAATAAATGTTGACGTTGTATATTATATTGTTTTTATTGGAGTATTAACATGTTTGTTTATTAAATTTTTTAAATGGTGTGTGTTTTAAAAAAATGTTGTAGACATTTTTAGTCTACATTTTTAAAAAATTATATTTCTTGAATAAACCAATTTTAAATGGAAAAACAATTGAGAATTTAAAAAAATTACCTCAATAAAGTACAATCTAGAGTCGAATTCTAATTCGAAAAGTCGTTGATCGAAACTTTTGGACAAGTATTTCTATACAAAAAAGTGTTCACAGAAAAAATAAAAATAAACATTATTGTAAAAAAACTAACTTCTTCGCTCCACTCAGAATCTAAAATAATAAGCAAAAATGCATATAGTTGCCTATATGGTACTATATATTATTATTATTTAGCATTGAGGTTGGAAAATTTTCAATTTTTTTATAAAAACAATATTAAGATGAATTATAGAATTAAAATGTATTATACATTTTTTCGGTATGTTTTTTCTCCGAAATATTCTTTCGTAAAAATATCCATTCGCCAAAATGTCTTTCACCGAAATTTTCTAGAACCTTAAAACTAAATAATAGGGGTAAGAAAACAACGAAAATGTTTAGAAGTATTTAGTTTAGATCAATTTTATCGTGTGTTGAAATTTAAAGCTTTTATATTTAAAGTCTGTTTGGGTTGATTTTAATTAAAATGTAAATATAAGTAGGCAGATTTATATACTATGAGTAAGCTCGTAGACTATAAAAAATAAGATATTTCCATAGCTAGCATTGTATTCATTCCGAAAGTTAAACCTTTTGAGGTAGAAGGATTTTTTCAAATTTTTATTCATTCAATATTATTATCTATTACCTACTGATAATTGGTAAAAATTTCAAGTTTCTAGTACTATTAGTTTTGGATTATAGCGGTTTTTTTTACCGTATTTACTCAAATTTTCGGTTTTTTTAGTTTTTTTGGTATAAAACATAAACAATGATAATTTTAGAGACTAAAATATCTTCAAACCAAAAATTTAAGAGAACAAAGATAATTTTTTTTATTTAGGTATTATATGATATTATAGTCAAACTATAAATCTTTGATTAGGAAACTCACATCTTAGCCCTTAGGTGATATAATCAGTTGATTGATAAAGTTTAACTACTCAGTTTGAGTACCAAATAATATCATTTAGGTATATCAGAAAAAAAAATATAATTTCAATGAAATATTTGGAGAAGAGTGAAATTTTCAATTTTGAAGTATTTCTAAGAGAAATATTTCAAAGTGAGAACTTTACCAATAACTACTAAAAACCATCAGCTATAATTCAACAACAGTTAAGAGGTCGTAATCATGTTGTTATATTTGGCTTTCAATCGAAAAACCAAAGCAAAGCAAGCGTTTTCATGAAATTGGATTTTAGTAGTATCTCCAAAAACAATCGGGCTAAACATGCAAATTATCAAAAGTTCTGTAGTACATGTACTTGATAAAATTTTCGAAAAAAATATAACTAAAAATAGAATTTTGAAAATATTGGAAATATTTTGTTTTTTATGGCATAATTTTAAATGTAACCCATATAAATATATTTTTCTTAATATGAATATTATGTTTTTGGGTTGAACGCACGTTTTTTTTTCTAACCGATTTTGAGTAAAATATTTTGTTATCATGGTTACTTTATTTATATCATAATAATAATAATTATTATTACATTTTATAATAAATTAACATAAATATAGTTTTTGTTTTTCATCAATTTATAATGATGATTAAATAGAGGTAATATTAATTTCATTAAATCTAGAATTTGTAACTACTAAATTTAAACATTTTAATTATAATAAAACAAGAGTAATTATTAGACTAAATATAAAGTATGTATTACTTGTTTTATAATTATTTGATTAATTTTAATTTTCTTAAATTTCCAAAAACATATTTATGATCCATGAACTTCAATATTCATTACTTGTAGTAAAAAATTATGGAGTATTTTTCTTTTTTCGCGTGAAGTTTCATTATATATTTTCCATTAATGATTTAATTATATGTAGGAATTGCCTTTATGGACTATTTTTCATTAATTTGTAAGTCATATTGAGAGTTCAAAATTAAAAAAAAATTAATAATGAATTTCATTTTTGAAATTATTTCATGACTTTTGTAACTTTTTGTTTAAAGAGCTGAAAATTATGTTAGGTCAATTTAATTTCTATGTGTGCTTTAAATGTCACAATAGGGCAACATTAATCTTTTATTTTATTGAATTTAAATTACGCGAAAATTGTTAATATATTTTAAAGTTTTCCGCTTGAAAATGGGCCCAGGAACAACGTTGGCATGTTGGCATACTCTGATCATTAATATATTGTTGATGTTTTGTGCTTAGGCATACCGATTTGGCCAGGTCTAAAAAGGTTTACCATCAAAGTCATGTGTTCCCAAATATTCCCAATACATTGTCACGTATTCAAAATAATCACTTTTTTAATTATATAAGTTCGATTAACATAATGTAATGTTCAAAATACACGAGTAATTGAATCGTAACGAATCACGAATAAATACAATCGTAAATACACTTATATTTATTGCGCAATAATTGTTTCTAATTAAGACTACAGATCTACATTAATGTAAAAAATGGTTCTCAGACGAATAGCACGAAAACATAAATTGTTTTGAATGAAAAATTATATCGGTGTGGTACACAACATAATTCAACGGACAATGCGATTAAAAACGAGTATAATATTTCACTCGTAATTGTTGGTAATTATAATAATATTTTTTGAATGGGATTATTTTTAATAAGGGACAACGTCCGACAGGGACGTTTTAAGGCACGGGTTGATTTGAGCATGAACCGTCTGAGGGTGGACCATATGGCCACAGGGACTGGGGAAACGCGTTCGTATGTACGTAATACGCGTGTGAATCTCTTGCAACGCGCTTTGACGAGGCGTTTTTGTTTTTTCTTCTTTTTTTTTTTTATCAAAAGGTCGGTAGTACAATATAGCCCCGGGGCCCAGATTTCAGATTCTGATTTAAAGCGACGGCTGCTGACCTGCTTCATTTATTCGTCCGCGTGGCCCGTCACCGCCATCCACTCGGCGAATTTGTGGTACACGGAATTACGTCGTAATGGGTTTGCCCGTTTTTGTCCGCTTCCTAGAACGCATGCGGTCATTATTACTTATTGCTCTCTGTTACTTATTACTCTCGCGTTTGTGGACGAGACTCGTCTAACACGGACAAGATACGTTTTCGCAATATTCTGTGACTTGTGTGTATTGTTGTATATTACCATTGTTATTCTGGACACGTGTTCGATTGGAAATATTTTAAAGCACGATGTGTATTTTCGATTCTCGCGCAAAACCGAAGTTTAATTTAACGACCGCGTGATTTTAGAACACAGATGTCGTTTGTTTTCGACACTGTCGATATTAATGTACGGTTACGTAATTAGTGACGATTTATCGGAATCAATCATTTTGCGACTGCGTAACTGGAATAATTCGCTTTTTTTCTTTTATTATCATACACCATGCACGTGTATGAGTGTGCACAGCACGTGCACGAAGGTGCATCCAGACTTTTCCACCAGGTGTTGCTAAAACGTTTTTAAACATTTCCCAAACGAAATCCTCATTAATTTAAATTATTGCCTAGTTGCTAATATTCAGCTTAGAATTAGGATGCTTATGATTTTAATCTGCCATAACGATATACCTAGCAGTCTTTTTCATATTATCCGATTTTACTTGATAAATCGATGCGTTTATTTATTTATGTTTTTTATTTTGTTGTATAGGGGATTCATTAACATGCTCACTTCCATTTTTGGCTGTAAAAATGGAAATACATATTTGGATTTTTTTTTTGGAATGTTCAACTTACTATAAAAATTATGTTTTCCATAACTTCATTTTTTAGTGTCACCTTAAGGATGTTCTGTGGTGATACAAACTTTTTTTCAAATGGCATCACGCCCCCTATTTTAACTACGGAATTTTATTCAGGTAATTTTTCTGTGAATGTTGATGTATAAAATCAATATTCAAACGAGTAGTTTATATTTTACAATATTTAGAATTAATTAGGTGTTAACTGTTAAAATCATAGATTCATAATAATTACGTAATACATTGGTATCAAAAATATGTGTCCAAGAGACTATTATGCTTGATAGGTACTTAAATTTGAATGATTAAAAAATTATTCATTTGAATTTAGATTTTAATACATAAAAAATTTACATAAAAATAACCTAATAAAGTTCCGTATTTAAAATTTGTAATTTTAAAAGTAATTTCTATTATCACAGGTAACATAAAAAAGTTATGAATAACATGTTTTCTAGTAACTTGAACATAAAAAAAAAATTTGACTCACCTGCTGTAGGTATATGCTTTTGATATAAAAAGAAAAAATACTTTTGATTTTATATTATGTAAAATCAATAATTTTTAATTTACGTCCCAAATTATTATATGAGTCCAAATCCTGCGGATAAAATCTAAAAAATTTGAACTTTAGAGCATCAAATTATCCGAGTAAAACCGATGATTGAGTGTATCAATTTTTTCAATAATTTTAGATTCTGAGAGGAATGAAGAAGCAAGTGTTTTTACAATGATTATATAGTTTAATTCATAATTGTATATATTATATTAATACATAAAATTTATTATTTTTTTATTATTATTTTTTATTTTTTTATTTTTCTGTAAACACTTTTTTGTATGGAAATACTTGTCTGAAAGTTTTGACCAGTAAGTTTGGGAATTAGAATTGGCCTCTAGAGTCTAGATGGTATTTTTGAAATGTAATGAAATTAATTTGAAATTCTCAATAATTTTTCTAAATTTTGGGGAAAACTACCAAAAATTTGATAAAATCAACATTAAACCTTTTCTTTTTTAATTCAAACTTTATGAAAATTTGAATATAGTTAGACAATAATATGAGTAATGTTTTTGTGCAAGAAAATTTTTAATATGTGAAAATGTTATTTTTCAATTTTTTTTCTCAAACAATTTTTTCTAACAAAATTTCTCTTTCCCTTTCTCAGTTGATAGAAAAATATAAGACTGGCAGAGTAAAAAATAATTTTTTTTGTTATTATACTAAGCTTTATAATTTTGAAGTAAAATTATCTTGAATAAACTGAAGTTTCGCTCAGAACCGTCTTCTTGAAAAAATGATTTATCGTTTTTTTAAAATTCAATTCGACCACCAAGAGCATCTCATAGGAGGAGCGTTGAATATCTATTGTGCGAAATATGTCCGGCTTTTTTTTTTCATGTCTAATCTACTAATTTAAAAAATTGTTGAAAATAATTGTCCACATAACTCCTCCATAAGTCATAAATTGGCTCTAATTGGTTCATTTTTAAAATTCTTAATCATTTTTCTAAACGTGATGGATTGAAAAATTAAAAGATTGTGTAAAAATAATTATCCTTGACATATAGTTGATTCTTTTGAAACTAATTTTAGTTATAGAGCAAATAGTACAGTGGTGGTTATAAGGGAGGCGATTGCTCCCTTTCACATTTATAAAATTGATTTTCTGACTGTGTTTTTGTCCCTTGTACTCGTTAACATCCAAAATTTATTTTGTATAATCTTTTAGGTTCTGAACAAAGTAAAGAATTTTTCCCATGATGTTTATTTTTTATTTATTTTTTGTAAGCACTTTTTATACTTATCCAAAAGTTTCAATCAGCAACATTTTGAAATCGGATTTTCCTCTAGTTGGTATTTTAAAGAGGTCATTTTTTGAATTTCTCAATTTTTGAATTTTTTTTGTTTGGAAAAAACTACTTAAAATTTGACAAAAAAAGACTCGAAAACTATCATATTTTGATCCAAACTTTAAAAAAATTTAATCATAGATAGATAACAATATAAAAAAGATTTTGGCATAAGAACATTTTGAAAATGTGAAAAAATTTTTTGAACATTTTCCTAACACTTATTCCTCATTTAATTGTTTATCTTTATTTATTAGATAATAAAAGTAAAGTAAAATAAAGTAATGTAAAGTGAAGTGTAGACAAGAAATCCGAACATACTTTACACTACGGATATTCTTCGCTCTTCGGGTCATATACCCTTGATGAGTATGTTGAAAATGACGAATTATTATTACTCTTTATATTATTAACTTCCTTCGTTTAGAATCGTCTTATTAAAGAAATGATTTATCGTTTCATTAAAATTCAACACACCCACCAAGAGTATCTGACCCGAAGATTTTTTTTTGCTTGTTTATTTAAAATTGCCCATCCCATTTATGGCAAGGTTTTGTTTCAAAATAATAATTTAGTAATAATTTATTATCATATCATCTGTAAAATATTATCATCGGATGTAGTGTCGTGATAATGTTAATGTTGTTTTTTGATTATCCATTACTCTTTCAATCTAGTTTATTATTTATTGTGATTCATTTTGACGATCAAATTTAATGTTATTTAAAAGTCAAATTAAAATAATTTAAACACGCTTAATTCGGTGATGTGTTGATTTTTACACACACACATATATATATATATATATATGGATGCGCTTGAAAAAGCGCTATAGCGAGAGGATGTATACATAATAGTAGTCCATCATTATATGTAGAAGTCAAGTGGGAAATTCTCCGTGTTACGGGGTTAACCATAGTTACTAAATTTGGAAATGACTAATTGGATTATGATATGGTAATAGGTTTATTTTAATATAAAATCAATATGTATTTTGCATTTTGGAATAAAAAGACCTCGTAAATTAAATTTTACAATTAAAAAAACCCAGAATTAAAATAAATGTAACTTTACATATTTGTCGTGATTTTATTTTAATTATCTGACAATATTATAATACAGTAAGTTAACATTTATGTGAATAAATTATACATATTTTTAATTTTCTTTGCAATGGCGATACTTTTAGAGTTTAAGTGTGTCATGCATGATCGGCATCATTAACTGCCGTGGTGTTGGTATATAAATTTGTGTTTTATAATAATTTACGAGAACTTTATTTTAAACCGTTGAAATTAATATTTTTGATTTTGAGTGAAGCAAGAAGTGTTTTAGTTTCACAATGGTGTATGCTTTTTTGTGATTTATGACGTATAAATTTGTTCGAATACAATGAGTACTCCTATTTAGTTTCACACTTGCCTATGTATCGATTGGAAATTTAATCTCTGGTATTTTATAAAGTGGTTATTTTTCGTTTGTTTCTTCAGTAGTTTTTTAAGTGTAAAAAACGTTAAAATTGTACACTTACGATTTTAATGAATTTAATTTTTGGTTACTTTATTGATAATTTAAAATTTTGAAAATAATGTTTTCTGAAATTTTTAAGTTCTATGAAATGAGTGATAATTAAAGAAAATTTTACATTTAGTAAGAATATACTCTTACTAATAATTATTATTGATTTACTAGTTGTAACCAGGTAACCGATTACCAATCTAGTTATATTTAGTTTTAATTTATTTTACAGTATTAACATTATATCTAATAGACAATTAGCTCGAATAAAGTTATTTAGTTAATGAGTTAAGTAGATTAATTGTCTCGTTTCAATTGAATTAGTAGGTGTACTCTCGGGGATGAGTATTAAAAATATTATCAATAATAATTATTATAACTAATTAGATCGTTGTTATAATTTACCATTTATGTTTAAAATTATAAACACATTTTTGTTTTTGATTTTAGATTCTGAATGAAGTGAAGAAGCTAGTGTTCTTACAATGATGTTTATTAATTTTTTTTTCTTTTTTTTCTGTGTACAACTTTTTGTATAGAAATACTTGTCCAAAAGTTTCGATCAATAACTTGTTGAAACCCGATTCGCCTCTAAATTGTACTTAAGAAAGGTCATTTTTTGAATTTCTCAATTCTTCAATGTTTTTTTTGGAAAAAACTACCCAAAATTTGACAAAAACGACTCGAAAACCATAATTTTTTGATCAGAATATCAAAATTTAAACATAGATAGAAAATCCTATAAAAAAGATTTTGGCGCAAGAAAATTTTGAAAATGTGAAAAAATTTTTGGACATTTTTCGAAAAATTTTTTTTTTCTTTTATTATTAACTTCCTTCGTTCAAAATTGTTTTACTGAAGAAATGATTTATTGTTTCTTTAAAATTTAATACGGCCGTCAAGCGAATATCATCAGTCGTGCGAAGTACACCCATCGTGCGAAGTATGTCCGGCTTTTTTTTTAACAGCTTTTTAAATTTATTATTGTATTTTGGTATATAAGTTTTAAAAGTTTACTAAAATGTATGCATAATATGCTATATTAGTTACAGATATTAACAATGTTATACATAGGTTTTCATTTGATTGGGGTTTCAAGTCATGTTTTACGTTATCATATCATTTTTATAATGGTGTACAACATATTATAATAATTAATAAGTGTCTATGTGTGAAATATCAATCTTCCTCCTCACCACAAAAAAAAAAAAAAAAGAAAGAAAAAGATAATTCTAGCTGTAATTTGAAAGTTAGTATAGTAGATATCCCCTATCTTAGTAACCAATTAAATCTTGATTATTTGTTGTTAGGTGTTGAAAATATATTTTTTAATCAAACATTATTATTGATTTTTAATAAAGCATAGTGTCAAGGGCGTTATAGTTAATAACACAAATAATTTTTCTAGTAAATACTTTGTAACTAGTGTTTAAAAAATGTTGAAAAAATGTTGTTAATAATTTACGGTACACTAAACAATTAATGGCGATTTGTCCATTGGTGGAATGCCACAATGCAAAAGTCGTTAGTTTGATGGCTGATTTGTGTTTTGTCGCCGCCCTTTCCAAAAACAAACATGTCAACGAACAACAATACTTGACAAATAACAATACTCTATTAAAGGTAATAATAATGGTAGGTTTACTGTGTACAATCATAGTTGGTACATTTGATTATGAATTGTTGTTTTTTTTAAATTAATTTTTGACACGATAAGTTTTTAAATACATAATTATAATTCGATGAGATACATGTGCGAATGTGCTCTATACAAGTATGTTTATTTGCATTTATCAATATAGGAACCAATGGACAATGCGATTATTATACTACATTTCACAAACCATGTTTTCTTCTTTTTCAATTTTTTCAATTTCTCGCTTTGAATGCATTTCAATTTGTATTGAAATAAATAGTAAAATACAGGTTTGAACATTTTCGGTTAAGTTTTACCAGTGCCTCAAAGTTCTTAAAGGACAACACAACACTATTTTTATTTTTTTTATAATTTTTAGTGCGAGTGCGTGACTCGCGTTGTATTTTCGCGCAGTCGTACACGCACCGTTGCTGCTGTAGATTCGGTATGGTGGTGATATTGCAGGAGAGGGCGGATCAAAAATCTATTAAAGAGGGGGCACCATAGGCACAAATGTGGAACTAGGAAGATTATCCCCTTAAAACCACTTGAATCTCCCTAAGATTTTTTGTCATGTATAATATTGAATAAAGATATTAAAGTAATATGCCTTTATTAAAATTATAAGGAAAAAAATCATATTGTATACATATTAAATTTTATGTAAATTATTTTGATGCAAGTATATGTTTTAAATTTATAAAATGGAATCCAATTTTATATTTTTGGATTTTTAGCAGAGCGAAAAAGCTTTACAATGATGTTTATTATTTTTATTTATTTTTTCTCTTTCTGTGAATACTTATCCTAAAGGTTCTATAAATATCTGTATAGATCTGAAATCACATCTTAATTGTACTTTAAAGAGATCATTTTTCAAATTTCTTAATACTTTTTTCAAAAACACGGAAAATCTGTCGGGAAGTTGACAAAAAACATGGGTACAAGTTTTACGTTTATACAAAAACGAATAAAGATAATAATATAACTACCAAATAGTAAGTAATAAGTATGATATAAATATAAATAGGACATATCCAATAAAATCATAACTGGTGGGCGCTGTTATCGTCAGCCGCCACTGCAATCGTAACTGCACATCCGCTGCCACGGCATATCGCGATCCAAACGAAATTTACTAAAATTGTTTTAAATATTATGAAAAAACTAGATAGTATATCAAAATTATAATAATACAAATGTAATAAACACAAAAAACACTTTGGATTACATAAAAAATAAAATTAAAATATTATCTTTAGCAATTGAAATCGTTATATTAATCTAAATACTTTAACACTTAAAAACATACACCGCAGTTCAGACGTTGGCTCTATGACGTCAACGCTTATTTTCAAACGCTTGTAACTCATTGAACAAATCATGTGAAAATCACACCCCATATTTCTTAGATAATGACGTACTTTAAATCTAAGCAAACTTGTTTTTAGTGTTGTGTTGTCCTTTAAGTGAATTTTAGATTTTCATACAAATAGTATAAAATCAACATGTACATACACTACAGTGTTTATCCTTGTGATTCGTTGTCGTGGTAACGTGGTAATCAATATCAATGTTGATAAACATATTATTGTCAATCTGTTGAATTATACTATTTGATCACCGTTGTTACCAATGTACAACGCGTGATGGTTGATCTCGATTCAAAATTATATTTTCTGTTGTTAATTATTAAATAGAAGATATTATAATTGATTATAGATCATCTAAAATTGGAATTTGTTTTGGGTTTAATGAATCCCTGTTTGATTATTTGCATAAACTGTGAAATAATTTCCTGAGCATTATATTATACCTAATATAATAAATGTTTACCAACAAGAGTGACAAGTGACAATGTTCAATCGAATTCGGTAGTCCAACTAACATTAATTTATTAACATGAATGTATTTTGTATGTCAGTAAGTATTGTAAATCAAATATATAAATTTGAAATATTGCACTCTTGTAAAGTTATTTTTTTAAATTATTCCTTATTTAAACATAAGGTGGTTTTAGAAATTGAGTGGTTTGAAAGAATTTTATGGTTTTAGTTTTACAGTCACGTGTTTTTTTTTTTGGTAATCATTTATTGTAGAACAAGCCTAAAAATGACTTATAATCTTATGTTCTTAACGTATATCAAATCAGAAATCACTAGTAAAACTGGTATTGAATTTCTCCATAAAAAATAAACAACACTACTGTGTGTTAGATGAGCCAATCGTTTATTAAAATTGTCTATCTACAATGTTACGCACTAGTATCGAGCAACTAGGTAACTGCAAAATTTGTAATCTGGATTTGAATGACATAAGCTGGATTCAGATAAGATAAAATTCGTTTCATCCCGTTTTCAGATTCAATTCGTCAATCCGGATTTCGGATCTTATTCGATATCCGTTTTATTTTAGTACATCAAAATAGTTAGATGCAAGAATATTATGTACTTTTTTAGCTAACACTTTTTTAAATATTTTTATTGATTCTGTAAATGTTATCAGATTATAATTTGAACTTCGTTTTACGAGCATGTATAAAAATTCAAAAACCTTTTGACAAGTTAAGCTCGAAATTTTTTTTTTAATAGCAATGACCGATGATGAAATAATGTCCGGCTTTCTTTTACTTTATTTTATTTTAATTATTTTTGTTTTACTTTATTTTACTTTTTTTTTTTATCCAACGAATAAGGAAAAGTAGTCTATCTAAGTTTAAATTTTTATAAAGTTTGGATTATAAAAAGATAGTTTACAGAGTCTTTTTTGTCAAATTTTGAGTAGTTTTTCCTAAATTTTGAGAAAACTATTGAGAATTTGAAAAATTAATCATTCCACCATCTAGAGGCAAATCCGGGTTCAAAAAGTTGCTGGTCGAAATTTTTGGACAAGTATTTCTATACGAAAACGTTTACAAATAAAAACAAAAATAATCATCATTGTAAAAACATTAGCTTTTTCGATTAGCTCAGAATCTAAAAGTAATACGCACATTAGCGGTATGGCAAATTTTCTTCTTCGGCTGACTTTTTAAATTTATAATATAAATTATTTTTCCACCAAAGCACTGTTATGTACGTTTGAAAATAATACTAATGTTCTGTAACCACTTGTTGAATATTCCCCACAGTCATTCATTATTCGTGTCTGATTATTATTGAATGGTATTGTCAATCGACAATGTGACATAGGTATCCATTATCATTAGTAATTATATTCATCCATTAAATATTATCGAATATACAAGTTAACAATTATAATAAATATAATTGATTATGAACGTGTTTTTTAATGTCATTTAACAGTTAAGGGTGTTTTTTTTTTTAATCGTTCAAAAGATTCAGGTTCCATAGAACACACACTAATAAATGCTCACTGTTGAAGATAGGCTTGACCGACACATGGTTCTGTTTAATTGACAATATTTATTAGTACACCCGTATTACATAATAACAGATATTAATATTCGCCAGACAATTAATAGCCTATAGCCATTTATGTCACGTCTAACCTAAAGAGCAGTTCAAAGTATGAGTTGTTTAGTGCTGCAGTTGTGGTTAAAACAAATGACGCACAATTACGGTGCGTTCCGACCATAATTTTACTGAAATCCAACGGTACTCCGTTAATTGAGTTTAAAAAATAGCCGGCAGAATACAAATACATATGAGTGTACTTCACACTTTGAGCGAGACAATGTTTTAGGTTGGTTCCTCTGGGACACTATTATATTCAATTATTTTTAATTTGAAAGCATTGATGGATTTTCACAAACTAAAAACGGTTTAAAGTGGAGCACGGCGCACCAAAACGTTCGTAAGTCGTCATTTACGTATTTTATGTTTTCATACAAATAATAAAAGAAAAAATATTTAAAAAAATTAGTTATAAAATTAATATGCTTTATGAATAATATATAACTCTAAGTTTCTGTAAAAATAAAGTTGATTATCGATATTTAAGATTTTTAAAATAACGTTAGAGTTTTATAAAAATTAAAAATACCTGTAGTTTATATATGGTATTGTTTTGTGCTGGGCTTATAACAGGTATTCAATATAGATTTTGAAAATGTTACAAATCTTAACTAAAAATGGCAATCTATCTCTTCTGTCATAAAGATTCCAATGGTTTTATAGTTACATCCATAACGATACTCAATACTTTTGGAAAAAAACATATTTATTGTTTTGTTGTTATTATTTTAGATTTTGAATGGAGTGAAGAATCTTATGATTTTACAATGATGTTTATTTTTTTATTTTTTTATTTTTTTCTTCCTCTGTGAACACTTTTTCTTATAGAACCACTGGTCCAAAAGTTTTGATCAGTAACTTTATAGATCCAAAATCGAACACAGATGGTACTTTTGAGAGGTCAATTTTCGAATTTCTCAATATTTTTTTTGATAATGCGAAAAAACTGAAAAAAATTTTCAAAAAACGGCAAAATATGCAATTACCGCAATTTCCATAAAATTGAAAATTACTTTTTGATATAACTTCTAAAATAATGCAGCAAAAGACGTGAAATTTTCACCAACCACTAAAAATAGTCACGAAAAAATGCCATAAAAATTTCAAAAAGATTTGATCAATTTTGAGTTAAGTGCAGCATTTTGAAAATTTCGGAAATATCTCGTTTTTTGTTAGTTTTTATGCAATAAAATTTTTGATTTTTGATATTAAGACTTGAAAATTTAATATGATCTCACTGATACATTTTATTAATTACATTACACTAATTTACCTGAAAAAAATCTCGAAAATATTAAGTCAACCTCTTTTTTTTATACCCGTTTGAAGTTATAATTTCTTCGAAATTCGTTAGTTTTACCTACAATTACGCGCTTTAACGTACATACAAGAAAATTGGCACTACCGAACTTTGAGCGAAAAAAGAATTAAACATTTTCCAAGAGTTTGATTTAAAAAAAATCGGTGAAAATACAGACATATATTATAATGAAATATCTATAGTCTATAAACACTTGGTTGCTGAAGGTTGATAATGTTTTATTGCATCTTATGTATTTTTCGACGCTGAATACGATGGTGTGAATTAAAATCCATGTGTAACAAGAGTTTCTAATTATTTTATTCTATTTTGAAAATTCAATATCTTCGGTTATTATACTAAATACCTACTATTTCACTATAAGGCCCAGCGATGTTAATGTGGTGCAATGGGAACCTGGTCGGCCTATCATACGACGGAGCCGGGTTCGATTCAATCCCCGAAAATTCGAATTTTTCGATTTTTCTTTTAACAATGACTGACTGGATGTGCCTCGATAAACATTAGTAAATTATGTTACAAAGCATAAATGTTTATTTACGATAATTATAGCAGCTTTATTTTATTTTATTATGATGCTTATATTTTATTGTAATTTGAAATTATTTATGGAGTGTATCTGAATAAATGAAAATTAATTTTCGTTTTTCGTAAATGTTGTATGTTACAAAATAATTTATAGTTCACCATTTAT
The DNA here is from genome assembly GCA_025469315.1 of Stegophylla sp. TES_Ste_2020. Classification (NCBI taxonomy): domain Eukaryota; kingdom Metazoa; phylum Arthropoda; class Insecta; order Hemiptera; family Aphididae; genus Stegophylla; species Stegophylla sp. TES_Ste_2020. Next base: position 20,144 of record JAIPRM010001055.1, on the reverse strand, counting down.
GTTCAATTCTTCAAAACTGATAATTATAATAGCGTATTAGTTGAAGCTCCGTTTAGAATGGTTTTATTAAAGAAATGATTTATCGGTTCTTTAAAATTAAATACACCCGTCAAGAATATCCCACCCAACGTGCGAAGAATATCCGTCTAATTATGTCCGGCTTTCTTGTACTTTATACTTTACTTTGTTTTTATTTATTTTTTCAAAATTATGTTTTATTATTATAGCATGACACACCTTTTTATTATTTCATGGCACACCTTCAACAATCTCATGACTCATCATTGTGTTGCAGCACACCATTTGGGAAACACTGATCGATGTGGACAGTTCTCAATATGTCCATTTTCTTTAAAATAAGGATTCAAAATTCAAATGACATGTATATTTTATTATTACAGCCTTTCAGTACTAATTAATAATAAAAGAAGATATGGTTATCTTATAATCGGTAGGCAATGTTGTAGATCACATTTGAAACTGCAATGTGATTTTTATTTATTTTATTCAGGGCGTATAGGCACAATGGAAGGCAGTTTTTCCTTTAAATAACCCTTTCCCTTTTTCTGCTTATTCTATAATTGTATTTAAAAAATGCGTTATTTTTCTAAGTGCGTAAGAGTGTCAAAGTTGAGAATACGCCCTGTTATATTATGTATAATTATATTTATAGTATATCCTTAATAAGTCCTTTCTACGATAGACGAAATATTTATAAGTTAATTAAATTTTATATTAGAAAAAAAAAAAAAAAAAAAAAAACTTTTAATTGAAAATCTTACAGGATAGGCGATTTCTTCCCCTACCTTCCCAGTGTACAAGCATACGTCGTTTATATCGGCCATAAATGAAAACAATTGTAATAATTTTGGAATCATTAATTATTTAGATTTTAATGCCGCTAAGAATGTTAAAGTGACCTAATAATCTTGAATAATGTACTATAAAGTTTAAACTGTAGAGTTTAAAGTTTATTTTTTATGACTTGAAAGGAAAAAAGTCAATAATTTATTTTTAGATACGAGTGTTGCATATCTAATATATGTTTAATACTATCTGGCCTTTTTAAACACCTTTTATTTCAACATGATGGTTTTTGTAATAACAATAAATGTCATGTAATAACATGTAAATTAATGTCCTCTACAATAATACGAGTATAATATTGATATTACGCTGGTAATCGATAAATTGAGTTGATCAATAATTTATAAATAGGGTGTGGATTTATATGTATATAAAATCCTAAAATATATAAATATGTATGTATTTATTTTTACAAAAATATGTAATTAAAAATATATAATATTTAATATAAAGTCTCTAGTTTATAATTAACTAAGAAAAAAAAAAACAAAACAAAACTCCCAACATTCTATTTTATACCGACTTAGTTTGTGGTTAATTTATTAATTTTTGAATTGTGGACTATTTTTTTTCATGTTTTGCCGTTAAGAACTATTCCCCCATATCAAAATAAGCCCCGTATACATGACCATGTCACTTTTACCTAATTTTTGAAAATAGCTCAATATGTAACATAAAGTAAAATATGTAAAAATATATAATATCAACAATAGCTTAAAGTAATCAGTAGTCGTAAATGTATTTTATAGAAGATTTATTAGATTATCTTTATATTAGAAAAATACGTAAATATATACAAATCTGAACAATAAATGGTGAAATAATGTAATAATAAAATAAAATCAAAATAATAATAAAAAAGGTAGATATTTCGAAGAAAAAATTCATAGCATTAAAAAACAAAATTAAAAGGAGATTTAATCCAAAAATGAAGGTGGGTTAATTTATTTTGAATGGGTTAAACATGAAAAAGTAGCACGTTTCTTTAAAAAATTGAGTGGGTTCAACTTGGAGAAGTATCCATAAGTTTTATATTATTATTTTGTAGGTGAATTAAGTCTCGAACCGATGGGTCGAATTTATCAACCGGTAAATTGAGTCCAAGGGATTTCAATCTACCCGGTAAACTGAGTCCCAAATATTTATACTACTTAATACCTACTATTTTTAACTATTCTATTTTTGATTATAAGCGGAAATAGAATAGAAATGGTTGTATTGGTGAGCGAAGGGTATACAGTGGTATGCGTTACACCGTAGTAGCATACGCAAGATTTTACAATGGGAGGGGCTAATAATAAAAAAAATAAATAAAAAATAAATTATAAAAAAATATATTTCTAGTTTCATTTGATTTGAAATCGCTATTTTAGGTGCCTATGTAAAATTAGAATTTTCACCCTATGGTAAAATGTTAGTGAAGCTAGTTCTATCCTCATTAAGCACCCCACTGAGTGAGTTTCTATTAAATAGGTATATGGTCATAAAACCAAAAATCATCACTGTTCTAAAAAATTTACTCTATGACAAAAGAATTAAAAGTTTCTAATATTTTTTAATGTCCACATTCCATTAAGCTAAACTTGTTTAATAATTTTATCGAATCTGATGCATACTATATAGGATATGTGGTAAATTCTAAAAAAATTTCCATTTGTTTAGATTTAAGAATCAATATTTTGGATTTATTACTAAATAAATAAAATTAATTTTGTACAATTGTTATGCATATAGTGGTTGTAGGTTATTTTCGAAAATTTCGAAAATAACGTGTTTGAAGCAGGCGCGTAGCCAGGAATTTCTAAAGGGGGGTGTTATGAGAAGTAACAAACTTTATTGAAAAAATAAATATACATATTTGTAAATACTACAATTTATAACAAATATTTTATTAAAATATAAAATAAAAAATATGCATAAAAAAATTATTGAATTAAATTTCACATTAATTTTTATATATTAAATTTTATATAATTTTATATTTATACTTTAAATTATGTGTTATAATGTCAACAATTTATAGAAAAAGTATAAAATCACTTTTCAGTAGGTACTTACCACACTGTTACAGTAGGTATATCAATATCACTATGAAAATTAGGTATGTGAGCACACAATTAACAAAGTTTTATTTGCATAAGGAAGTATATAGAAGTCATGAAAAAAAGAAAACTTTGGTATGGTTTCAGTTTGACAAGACGTTTATTGTACATCGAAAAATACAATAGGTATAAATATAAATACGATGGTATTTGTCAGTTCCCTTCATAGAGTAATAACTTACTTTGGATTGGTCATTGTGACCTAATAAAGATAAGAACGTGCGACAATTATAACCATAGATATTAAAGAATAGCTTTATTATCTATGACCATTCAGAGGGGATAGTGAATATTTTAATACTTGTAGGATATAATAATATTGAGTAACACTACATGGGCAAAATATAATATAACGTAAAATCACATCACTATATTTACACCACGGAGAATAAATTACACATAAACACACTGAAATAGATATGCTTAAAACATAATAATAATAATAAAATTAAAGCAATTTGTTATGTTACCCTAACGTATCAATTTTTAGAAAACTATATAGCCTACTTTTACTTATTTCATATATTAATTAATTATATACTTATTATTATGTAAATTATGTCATAAAAAACTTTTGAATTATAGTAGTCGATATACTTTTTGCTTTCAGAGTAAAATGAGTAATATTGATAAATCCGATCATTCCGAAGAGAAGATTATCAATGAACCGGCACCAGCACCTACAACTGCAAATCCAGTTGCTGAATGTGAAATGGATGCCCTGTTACTCGGAAGAATAGGGGTAATATTAGTTTATTATTGTACAAGTTTATATAGTATCATAGGAGCAGTCCAGAAGATCGCATAGAATTTAAAACTTGCAGGGATATTCGTTACTAGACCGTTGAAGAGCTGTTGGCCCGTGCGCGCGGGTGTGTGTGTATGTATTTCTTCGCTAAACCAAAAAAACTAACGAGTTTTAAAAGTACTTTGGATTTATCGAGTATAGTCTATTAAAAAAAAAAAAAATTTTGTCTTCGAATTTAAACATTAAAAAGCTGGATATTCTTTGCACTGTGGGTATTCTTTGCTTCTCGGGTGGAACTTGGCGAGTATGTTAAATTTTAAAGAGATGATAATTAATTTTTAATAAAAAATTATTCTGAGCAAAGCTTTAGTTTATATAAAACAATTTCAATGAGGTAATCATAAAGTTTATTATTATTAAATAAAAAAAAAAAAAAATATTCTTTACTCAGCTAATTTCATATCTCACTATTAACTAAGAACAGGAGAAAAAAATTTGATTTGAAAAAAGTGAGAAAAATTACGAATTTCTTTTTCACATACTTATTAAAAATGTTCTCTCATCAAAATATTTTTTATATTGTTGTCTTTTTATATTTAAATTTTTTTAAAGTTTGGATTAAAAAAAATAAATAAAAAAAAAGTGTTTTGAAAGCGTCATTGTCAAAGTTTGGAAAAAATCTTGAGAATTTTGAAAATATCCTTCTAAAAGTTCCATCTAGATGCAAATTATAATTCAAAAAGTTGCTGATTGAGGATTTTGGTCTATTATTTCTATACAAAAACATGTACATGGTACACACACAAAAAGAAAGCAAGATACATTATTGTAAAAACACTAGCTTCTTCGTTCCACTCAGAATCTAAAATTAATCAAATAAAAATAAAAATTTACAAAAATGAAATGAGAAACAAAGATAGCTAAATCAAGAATCATTTAGTGATATGGATGAAATGAATAAATGAAAAGATAATTACTTAAGGGCGAGAGTTTGAAATAATGAGACAGACCTGATAATAGTAATATATTGAAAGTTGAAATTCAGCTATAAAAGACAATTTATGATGATGTATATTTATTATTTATATAGTATATTACTAACATTTAGGTCACTATTTTATATTGATAATTTTTTAAAGATTTTATTGCTTTTTAAACATTTTTGTTTTTTTTTACTATGAAGGGTAAAATCTAATAGAGTATAGTAAAAAGTTTTTACTTTTTACATTGTATTTACTGTACATACAAAATTTAATAATCCTATTTTAAATGTATTATTATATCTAATAATAATAATAATAACAACAATGATAAATGAGTAATAACTCAATATTTAATTTTTTTAAGTATTGTCATCGATTCTAAAAATTAATGCGAGTATTTATAATCTATGTTTACATATATATGCAATGCACAACACTAACTAAAGAATTAAAATATTATTAATACGATATAGAACTTATAACTAAATAAAATAATAATGTAACATCTTTTATTGCATGTAGGATTTTAACACAAGGTAATATTGGTATATTATTTTTAGTTAGCATTTTTATTCGTTTTTAAAAGCTACTTATAAATTAATTAAAAAAATGCGTATTTTTAGATTAACTTTAAATTATTGGCGTGCGCGGCTACTGGCCTTGTGTAGAGAACTATTGTCTAGGGAAATTACGTTATTGACTGCATTGAACTTTTATAGAAATTTAATTATTTCTTCGAATACTTTGAAAGTGATTTACAACTCCCAATAGAAATTCATCGGAGTTACAGATACGTGAACTATTTCATAAATTTAGACTCAGAAACGATTTTTTTTTTGTAAAGTATACCGAATATTATAGCTGATGTGTTTCATAATTTTTCACACATTCACAATATTTCGTATTGAAATTCATGTAGTAAATTGTATTCATTTTTTGGAATTTTCATCATTTCCAAAGAAAATCAGTAAATTTACCCGTACTTTAAAAATTAAATTTAGAGTGTTATATTTGTTTTTAGATAATAATAATAGAATATATAACTGAGGTTTAGTTTCTTGTCTCTTAAAGCTATTTCTATGAACATTATGTGTAAAATTTGTTTATTATTATATTGAATTATATTAATTATTTCGGTTCATTTAAAATAAAACGGTACACTTTATAGTTTATATGTGTTTAAGTATACTCTTTTATCTAAACAAATTATCAAGCACTTAATAATTACCAAAAGAATAAATAAATTATTATAGTAATTTTAACAGAGTTTATAACTTTAAATTTTGTTTAAGGTTTATAATCGATTTATATGTAATGTTAACACAGCGCTGTACAGATTTTGACTTATTATTTATTATATATTATATATAACATAAAAAATAAATTCAAGGTTTTAAGAAATATCTGAGTAGATTTTCTGTTTTATACATACTGCGGTGTATTACGATGTTTATTGGTCAATCGTTTTATTAAAATGTAGTAAAGCAAAAATTATATAACAAATCTAAATTCAAAAGTGACCGAATGAGAGGTATTTTAAATTTAAAACAATTGTTTTGGTAAGTTAGAATTTTGAAATATTTTTTAAATTCATGTGATTCATTTGTGCTAAATAACAGTATAAAACCAGTGTTATTATAATTTAAGCAGTTATAAGAATATTAATATTATTTTTGTGATCTAAATAAACATGGTAAAAACCGATTATTATTTTCCAATTTGATGTAATGAGTCTATTAATGATTAATTACAGTATTTAGAACAGAAGTTAGAACTTTTTAAACAGAAAAAATTAAATTAAATGTATTAAAGTATAATAAAATAGAATCAATTTAGCATACCACCTACAAACCACCATTTTAAAGTGTTCAGATCTACTTAGGAATTATTTTTAAAACATTCTACAGCATCAGAAAAATTCGCAATATTTGTAAAATATTCGGAGACAACCATTTTATAAACTGTATTTATCTGAACATTTTGACGGTTCAACTGTTCATTTTCATTACCTTTAAATTTCTTAAAAGTTATTTTTAATTCACATGAATATTTAATTTTGTTTAATTCCATTTGTGTTTGATATTATCTTATCGAGTTTTTTGATATCTCATAAGGTACTAAAGAATATTATGGTCAACATTTTAAGATAAATTAACTCTTTAAAATGGCCAACAAATTTAAATAAAGATTATAAAATAAACAGGTCTGTTTTTAACTGTTACTAAAATATATTTAATTGAAAAATTCATAATTGTAGTCTTTAATCTTGCGAATCATGTTTATAAAAAAAATAAAGAAAGTTGGATATACTTCATATCACTGATATTCTTTGTTCCTTGGGTCAGATACTCTTGGCGGGTGTATACAATTTTAAAGAAACGATAAATTATTTCTCAATTAGACGATTCTGTACGAATAAACGAAGGAAGTTAATAATACAAAGAACAATAATAGTCGTCATTCTCAACATACCCACCAAAAGTATCTGATCCGAAGAGCGAAGAATATTCGTGGTGCAAAGTACGTCCGGCTTTCTGGTCTACACTTTACTTTACTTTACTTTTTTATCCAATAATTTAAGAAAAAGCAAAAATAATTAATGTGTAAAAAGTGTTAGAAAAATGCCAATTTTTTTTTTTCATATTATCAAAATTTTATTAAGCCAAAATGTTTCTCATATTATTGTCTATCTATGTTTAATTTTTTATAAAGTTTGAATCAAGAAATTGTGATTTCCAAGTCTTTTTTGTTAATTTTTGGGTAGTTTTTCTCACAAAAAAAAAAAAAAAAGTCAAGAATTGAAAAATTCAAAAAATGACTTCTTTAAAGTACCAACTAGAGGTCAATCCGGTTACAAAAATTTATTGATTGAGACTATAGGACAAGTATTTCTGTATGAAAAAGTGTTTACAGAAAAAAAATAAAAATCATTGTAAAAACACTAGCTTCTTCATTACGTTCAGAATTTAAAATAATATAATTTGACCATCTCTGTTGATACATGAGATAACGTAATTAGTAAATCCTCGTGGAACATTCTCTGTGTGTGTGTGTGTGTGTATAAATATTCATGAGAACGAAATAAATTAATGAATCTTAATATTTTATCGTCTTTTAAGATTCAGAAGGGAGCCAAATCGGCTATAAGGTTGACACAGTGTTATATACGTGTTTGTTATACACTTCATCCACGCGCATCTCATTGATATTTTTATTATTCTGCACATTTTTACCCGTAGTGTTGTCCGCTGATAAGATTCCGACGACGATGCCGCCTCTCATCATCTTTTTTCTCGTGAAACTTACCTTATAACTTCTCCGTTCAAAGCGCGCTTCGCATACTATAATTTCACTAGACGTTGCACTTTTGTTTTTCTTGTTTTTTTTTTATTATTATTATTATTTTTATCTGAATTCTACAATGTCGTATTTTGCCTAATTAGAACTGACAGTTGGATATGTTGAGATTGTGTTAGTTCTTCCATGTGCTGTAAAATTCCAGTGAAGAAGACCACTGGAACAATTACTTGTATTATTGTAGATTATAATATACACACTGAGTATGCAATAGGAAAAATCATATTATGTATTTTGTATTTCTTAGTTTCTCTGATTTTGTCGTTTTGTTGAAATTAAATTGTTATTTAATTTATTCCAAGATGAAATTGATTAATAATAACACTAAATCAATCATATATATATATATATACATAATTATTGAATATTTTCATTAATTAGCAAAGTAAATATACATAACCAAAATAGCCGGAGAATTTTGGCGTTAATTATTCATTTAATTTGATCACGGAAATCAAGATAAAATAAGAGGTCATTTGCATATTAACGAAAGCCACTTTTTCTTTAAGAATATTCTTCTGGAATACAGTAAAAAAGTTTAGCATTAACATTCCTCAATCATTTCAACTATAAACATACGGTTAATAACAAGTTTCACACACCCCACAAAGACTTATTCGAGTGTAAACAAAATCCTCCGAAACTAGCCTCCACTACTTTAAAAGAATTCCATAACGTCATACATAATCATACTAACCCTTTAATCTCCAACCTCTACAATCCCTCAAACCCCAAAAATCCCTTACGTTGACCCGTAAGAAACTTGCCCTTAAGATTATCTAAAAAACAAAACAAAACACAAAAATTAAAAAAGCCACACGTACTTCACACCAAGGGTATGATAAACTCGAATTAAGTTATAATATTCAATATAATGCGTAACATTTGACTGCTATAATTAAAAAAATGAAAAATATTAAATACGAGTAATATTAAAGATCCTTTAGAAATCACGGATAAATGTATGAGTGACTGTTTTGTTTTGGGATGTTTTTTGTCAGTTTAAATTAGCGTTGGGATGAAAAAAATATTTTAGGTATTAAATTATTATTGTTGTATTTACGCTCATATGAAAATTTTTTTAAAATTGTGTACACTGTACAATAATATTATATTATGCACGCTTATGTATTAAAAAACTTTTACTTAAAAATACATTTATAATGTTTCTTCACATAGATAAACCAAGTTCACATCGTATAAAATAATATAATATAATATACGCATGTGAGTAATTAGTATGCCAACTATAGTTTATAAATTATCTCGGTGGAAGTGATTTCTTAGTACACAATATTATATTTCCTCAAAATTGTAAAAATAGTCATATTTTTTTCACCAGCAATGGCTGAATGGAAATAACTGACTATCTAATTTTGTATTAAAATCAGACAAGGATGTAGCTCACATTTTCTACTTCTCCCAAATAACAATACTCAAACGAGTTTATATTAAAGCTAAATATTGAACAGATATTTTTTTGGTTTTTTCTTTCCTATCATTATAACATAATAAACAACTTACATGAAATAATTTGTTAACAAAATCAGATTTTAAAAGTATTTTCAACATTTAATTGGAAGGCATGTTTGTTAGTCAAAAACGAATAAACGGAAACAACGAACCCATCAAACTGCTTTTGAAGTCAGTATTGGTAAAATTAATACCTTCCACTCCTTTCCCTTTGTTAAATGTCACCAATACTTAGAGAGTTATGTTTTATTATTTCAGTAAAAAAGCCATACATAATTCATAACATGTATACTATTCGATCCTTCGACAAGATATCAACAAGGAGTGTTGAGCATTTTAGGTAGTCTTAGTTGGTTCAAAATAGTTTGGTTGAGATAGTTTGATAGAAATAATAAATTATTGTATTCGGATAACGATTCTGAGCCAGATTTGGAGGACAATTTTATCATTCCATTACTTAAAAAAAAAAAAACAAAAAAATGCAACTCTTAGACAAATGATTAATGATTGTTGAAACTTTAGTCATAAGTAGGGAACGGATTTATGCACAAAAAAACCTTAAAAAAATGCTTCTAAAAATATTATAATATCCTACAAAATATGCATTTATTTTTAAACATGTGCTTAAAATTTAGTATAATATTGAAAACATTTGTTTTTAGTAGACATAATTATTTTATATATAATTTTAGATTGTTAGTGTGGTTAAAAGGCTATTGATTTTCTGAGAAAATACGGTTTGTCCAAGCTCTTTATAGTTTTATGATCGACTAAGAGCAGTTTGCAATTATTCACATTGTCAGCGTTAATTTTTTTTATCGTCAATTTAAATAAAGTAAAGCAAAATAAAGCAAAGCAAAGTAAAGTAAAGTAAAATATAGGCAACAAAGCCGGACATACTTTGCACCACAGATATTCTTCGCTCCTCGGGGTCAGATACTCTCAGTGGATGTGTAGAATTTTAAAGAAACGATAAATTATTTCTTCTACAAAACAATTCTGAACGAAGGAAGTTAATAATATAAAAAACAATAATAGTCGTCATTTTCAACATATCCACCAAGAGTATCTGACCCGAAGAACGAAGAATATTCATGGTGCGAATTATGCCCGGCTTTCTGGTCTATTTTATACTTTAATTAATCATACTTTACTTTTTTTATCTAATAAATAAAGAAAAACAAAAACAAAACTAATTAAAAAGTGTTAGGAAAATTTCCAATTTTTTTTTTCACATTTTTAAAATATTCTCACGCCAAAATGTTTCTTTTATTATTGTCTATCGATGTTTAAATTTTCATAAAGTTTGAATTAAAAAATGATGGTTTTCGAGTCTTTTATATAAAATTTTGGGTAGTTTCCCTCCCCCGCCAAAAAAATTTATGAGTTGAGAAATTCAAAAAATGACTTTTTTAATGTAGGTATTAACCTAGGGGATAAATCTAAAATCCGGTTTTAGAAAGTTGCTGATCGAGACTTTTGGACAAGTATTTCTATACGAAAAATTGTTCACAGAAAAAAAAAAGAAAAAAAAGACTATCATCTACACTTCTTTCAGAATCTAAAACAAATAAATTGATAAATTAATATTTAATAATGAATAGGTAATTAGAGTTGTAACAATAAATATTAATTTTTGAGTAAGACGTAAGTTGATAACCACTTAGAATCATTGTTAGGAGTCAATGTTGTATCGTATGGCTTTTAATTTTTAAATGCATTTACGTCACTGTGAAGGTGGCTGAAGTGATTCCTGTAAATTATTACTCAACATTAGACCTTTGCATCCTATTCGAATAGTATTAGGTATATAAAATGTATAACAAAACATTCGTCTAAATAGTCATTTTTAAGTGTGTAACCTTTCTATGTCTACCTTCCTCAGATCTTATCCGAGATGCAATAATATATAAAACAATTTCTTACTTTATAAGGACGATTTATGAATCATTGAGTTGACTGATGAGAGTGACATAAATAAGAGTATAAGTATAATTTTTATCATGAATATAATTTGTTCATTTGTGGGTCTATTGTTTGAAATCGGTTAAAATACTGAAGATTTTGAGATTAAATGTTTCTGTTAAGTAGTGAAGTCGTAAATCAGCCAGGTGACAAGAGTGAAGAAGTTTAAATCTTGATTGGATGTGTTTGTTTTGAACATTTTTTAAAAAAAATTAATCACATAATTGCGTTTGATTTATTAACCAACTTAACGAAAATAGGTAAAATGTCATTCATATGACGTAAAGTTGTTATTTTATTTTTGTCACGTGAGTGTCATTGATTAATTTAGGTATTTTCAACCCTTTTTAGCTTATGAAGTCATTAATATACAACGGGTAAATATAATTATAATTATATTGCTGTAAGAGTGTGTACGGCTTTAAATTACTTCGTGGCAATTGCTTTTCTCTACCTCGAGCAGACACACCGTGCAGTTTTGAATGTTTTGACAACAGAACATTAACAGAAAATTGATTGCCTTTATATTCAGGCAAAATAATTTTAAAATATTAATATATAGTGGGCAAGTTTTTTCCGTAATCGTATGCTCTATACAATGTCAATTCCGTTAGTAAAAATGACTGATTCGTTACTCTAATTTTAATAAAAGTTTTTTTTTTTAGATTAGTATAGTTTTAATACTGAATTGTTTATATAACACGGCAGAATCTGCTTTGAGTTAGGTTATTTACTTGCATCATTTATGAACCTAAATTCAAATCTCCCTTTAGAATATTATACGAGTTTGATATTTTAAAATAATAAATTTTGTCCGTGAGAATAATTCAATAGGTAGCAATTTAAATTTTATGATTTCATTAAAATTAATTTGTTTTTCGCAGTAACGATTCGGTGATATTAGGATCGACATAATGATTACATAGGTCATCGTTTATTAAACTCAAACTCGAGCTACTCCCGATTTACACGTATACTAAAGCATAGAAAAAAAATTTCTATATTGGACTCACTGCATCGGTTAAGGGTGTCAATGTAGGTTGCAAAATGTAACACCATCTCTTACCACCTATATTTTTATCTAAACATTCCAAACTCTAAATAGTTTAATTAATTATGAATATTTTGTATCGCACAATGTTATTTGTAACCTTTTGTATGTATATACTCTCATTAATAATTGCTGTAATTTGATTTTCATATATTAAACAGAAATAACGATTTGAAAATTTTTTAAATTTCATTATAAATTTTCTCAATTATTCAATTCGAAAAACTTTGCAAGATTTAATAGAAATAAATTGATTTACAACAAAATTTTCTAAAATATTAATATTGATGAAAGTTCATGAGTTTGGGAGTTCGGATTTAAATTTTGCGTAAATTAGCATAAGAACTGGATGGTCTTTTAAATTCATATTATTTTTTAACTTTTATGTAAATTATAGTTTAGTTAAATTATTTATATTTTGTTCGGTAGAATGTGTATAGAAAAAGTGTTTCCATATGAAAAAAATAAAAGTTATATAAATATATATATTATTTTTTTATAAGCACTCGCTTCTTCAAGTCACTCAGAATCTAAAAAAAAGTTAACAATCTATTACACTTGTATAATAATATTATTATATAATTTCTAAAAACAAATTTTATAGATATAATCGAAGTATGAGCTGGAAAGCTTTTTACTCATTAATATAAACAATCTAAATCGTTCACTGTATTCTTAGTGTATTAATTTTGGTCGTTATGTATTAATGTGACTTGTTTTTATCCAACTGCAGATTTTGAAACGAAACAATACATAACCGTGAATAAAAATGATTAACAAAGCTGAAAAGTAAATAGTCAAGAAATTAAAAGTTTCCCTATTGGATAACTCTTAACTACCTAGTTATGTGAAAGTATATTAAAATATAATTTATTTATTTTGGTTTTATAAATAATTATAACCATTTAATTTTTGACGAAAATTAATCGTGTTTTAAAGTGAGTGTATTTATTATTTCAATTTTCGTATAATGCGATTAAGAGAAATAAAAAAAAGTAACTTTTTGACATAAAATTCAATTTAGTTTTTATTTTATTAAAAATGTGTTACGTACTTGATTTATTTACTCAGATTTATTTGTGTTTTAATTAAGCTTTAATTCGGCTTAGATTATTTGTTTGGAAACTTTTCTTAAATTAGTTAAAAAATCAGTTATTCTGCCTTACTGTGGCTATAAGTCTTGATGTGGAATTAAGATGTTTGTGAAATCACTGATGTAATGTTGCCGTGATCGGTTTAAGTGCGCGTCGCTGTAATTCGTAGAGGCTTCATTTTATCTTACATGGGGTTTCAAATTAGATTCGGTTTTTGGAGTATTTCTCTGAAAACCACGCTGCACTTCTCCTCTTAACGAATATCCGTTCGCATTAATCGAGATACAAAGTGGATGGATAACAGCTGATTAGCAAACCGCGTCCGTGATTTCTCGTGGTTTTCCGGTGCGTGCGTTTGCATAAACGGCGAACTTCGGAACATTAGCATTCACAGGGAGAGGAAATAAGATTTAAATAAATAAAAAAAAAAAAAAAATAGAAATTACCAAATCGTATAATATACGTATAGGTTCGGTGGAATTCAGATTTAGTATCCTTTTTCTGCGTCACTTTGACGTCACTTCGTGTATTTATTATTTGTATGTAGGTATTGGCTTTTGTGGTTCAGACGTGATTAATTGTATTATATTTTTAAATTAATACAGTAACCGTATATTGATCTAATGAAGTACGTTAATGCATATTTGTCTTATTTTGTTCAACCAATCGAACATATTCGTATAGGGATAACATTTAAAATAAAATCGTATTATTTCATTTACATTTTCTCGTAAACTTTTGTATTTAATCCGATTTCTTCTAAAATATTATGTTGAAGAATTATTTTTTAATTCTAAAATATATTTGTTTGTATTTGATTTTTTGGTGTAAACTGGGTTTTCCCACTTAAATATTTTTTAAATTCAATGCTTACACACTTGATTTACCTACCGTATGTCTGCCAATTTAGGGAATACTCAGTTTCTCGGCCGAATTACTTTCGATTGAATCGAGACTATTTTTATGGCCAATTGGTGGCAATTTGTTATAGCCTCCTATTTCTAACAATATACTGGTTTCATTAGCAGGGGCTTTGTCCTGCTGAAAATAGAGATTTTTACATGTGGCTACATCTTGTAAACATCAATGGCAAATCAATAGTAAAAAATGATAACGCCTTGCAGTTGAGTTTTCTTCATAGATATAAGAACCTAAAAAAATTTGCAATAAGACCGTAAAAAATTTATCTTATTCGATAAATTTTGAATTCAGAATAATAGTTGATATTACAAAATATTTGAAGATGACCATAATCAACGGTTTAGTTATTTTTACAAGTCGTTTCGCCGCGTTCTATTCTAGGCTTATACAATTATATTGTTTCAATCAGTCATTTTCTTACCGTTTCTTTAAAAGATATATCTGGGTATTATTGTATTATCATAGCATTAAAATGAGACCAGCCAAAGTTCTACATTTTTTACAAGGTATTTTGTAAATATTTTTGACTAATTAAAACCACCTTAAACCACTATTTCAATAATAGTTATTCCGTTAACAAGGTATATGTGTTGAAATATACTTAAATATTTAACAGCAAATGGTATTTACTTTAAATTAATAAATCACTCTATACTATAGGCGCCTTATAGTATTGAACTTTGCCTGTTCTTCAACGAGCTAAGAGATAATATTATGACGACGTTTTTCAATAAAAACATATTGCAATTTTAGGTGTATTTACGGAAAAGCTTTTGGTTTTACAATGGTATTTATTTAAAATTTGTTTTTTCTAATCTGTGAACAATTTTTTAGGCAGAAATAATCGTCCAAAAGTTTCACCAACACCTTAAAACATACGAAATTCTTAATTGCCTACTTATTGGATATTTGCCTTTAGATATTTATTAGGTATTACCCATTCAGTCATCACTAAATAATTACCAAACAAATTTACATTAATTTAATTAAATATATTTGTCAAAATTAAATAATGAATAAATATTGCATAGATAAAAAATAAGCTGCGTATAATATCAAAATAGTGATCGCAAAGGATTTTATAGATCTAAAATGGATAGCGGTGAAATGGCCCGACGGCGAATAGTCCGCATTGAAACGGTCTAGCGACGAAAAGTTGCGGCAATATAGGTGGGTCCGTAATCAACCGTGTCGAAGGCTTTTTTTTTTAAGTCTGTGAACATGTCCTCAACTCAAAAACCATGTTCAAAGCTTTATAGAAACTAGAATGTATGTTGAAAAAGCCAGACTGCTGATGATGGTGGATTTCTCCTGTCGAAAACCCTTTGTTGATCGTCAACTATTATATGATTGAGAAATCTTTTTAAAAAAAGAATGTACACTTGGTTCGAACAGCTTGGGGATGTGTGAAAAAACGGATGTACCCCTCCCTATAGTTGGAAATGAGAGAAGGAGCGCCATATTTAAAAACAGGTGTGACTGAGCACGTTTTCCACACATTAGGAAAATTTTCCCTGTCTAGGGAGTGTCTAAATTGCACGAATAAAGGATTCACAATTGAGTCATGGCAGTTGAAGAGCAATCGTGCAGAAGTACCGTCAGGGCCATTAGAAAGTATATATTTTTTTTAAAAAGTAAATAGCAACTCTCACACATCTCCTGACAATGGCGTGTGGTGGAGGGATACGGGAGTATGCGTTGTATATCCACTTCTTGGATTTTTCTCCTGCACGTATAGTTAAACATTTTTATACGTTAACATACGTGTGAATCAGTGCCGTTTATTCAGGATGTGCAAGTCGTGTATTAACGCCCAAACGATAAAGGGAATATAAAACGTAAGCCATGCGAACTATCATGAAGTTATATAATTCAAATAATAATATTGTATATCGGTTTTTACACGTTATGATAAATAAGAGTAACATTGAAATTTTGTGGCGTTAAAATATTTTTCAATAACGCTTCATTGTGTGTAAAAGTAAACGAAATCACGCGTTTCGTAGTACGGGCTGCGTAACATATAGATATAATATCAGTGTAAAACAATATTTTTTATTTAACGTCTATTGACTGTCAATATACGATAAGACGTCTTCAGTAAACATATTCAACGCTTAATTTAAAAAAAAAAAAAACTGGAAACGCCACGTGGTTGGAATGTATACCAAGTTATCTCTAAAAAACGTATACAGCATACTGAATATTTTTAAAATTATAATTATTATTTATTTCTTAAATATTATCACAAGATGGAAATAGAGAGACAATTTCTCGAAATTCTTGATGCCTGTACTAAACCTTAGGCAAAATTGAGTAAAAACGGCAAAATACCTATGTCGTAAATTATTAGATTTTTATAAATTCTATCTTTTATTTAGCCGTAATTTCAAAATTAGTAGTAATTCATTTTTAACATTATCAACTATTATCAATAACAGAGAAAAATGTATTTTGAAAAAATATTTAATCACAATCGGAATAAATACAGAATTTTAGAAATATTTCGTCATCCATTAGTTTTTTTCTAATAACAAGCGAAAAATACCAACGGTGCATGCATGTCTGACTTTTTAAATTTTTATAAAACTTAATAAAAACATTTTAATTTGTCAGATATAAAAAAATTAACGTCCTTCCTTAGAATTTTAATTTCACATTATTTTATTGCCTTGCTCAAGTGTATATTCATTTAAAATTTTACCACTACATTTCCAAGAGTGAAATTACAGTTAATAAGAAGATAAACGCTATCCTTGGAGAAATCTGTGGAAACAAACAGATGGATGTTATACATAGAACTAAAATATTTAGAGAAGAGCCTAGTAGATTCCAAAAGCGAATCAGCCATCTCTCTGTACAAGTGAAACTTAAACAAGCGTTTAATTGTTCTAACCTGACTTAACTTAAGACATAACTTAAAAGGCAAAATAAAATAGTACATAATAATTCAGTAACTTCCCGGTTGTAAAACAATGTTACTACTTACTATCACAGTATTAGATTTAGCATAGTACCTATGGTTGAAATGTGTACTGTTCTAGTTTCACTAAATAAACGTTTATACAAAAATTACTGATAATTACTATACTTAAGCATTTTTCGGCTTTTAACGATTGGTACAGTTGAATATTTAGTTTCATTTTCTTTAACTAATTTAGAGGATTAATCATAAAGAATTTTGATTTTTAAATTTTCGTACTCTTCAAGTTGTACGAACGCAAGTTACTGATATTGTTCCGAGTTCCGGTCAATTTTATCGATTTCATAATGTGTTCGATAATTAATTTTAGGTATCAATAATAAAAATATTAAGAAAATATCCGCGATATCGATATCGCATTGGGTTATCGATATTTCTGATTAAATTAAAAGGAAAAAAGATTAGCAATTAATAAGGCCGTCTATAATATGGAGGAAAATAAAAGAGCTGGTTTTTTTGTTAATGCTGTAAATGCGTGGTAAGTTAAATTCAGGAACGTAAACAGTACAACGTATGAAAAATAAAATTCATCGAAATTAAAAATTATGGACTGTATTAATACGGAAAATAAATAGGATAAAAAGTACATTTTCTGGAACGTAAAATGTGTAGAAAGTAAAAAAAAAAAAGGAACTTAAAAATTGTGGAAAATAAAATGTATTGAATTATTTGAATTGGTATCAGAGTTACAAACAAAAACAATTGGACACAAATATATTAATGTTATACTAATGGTTTATAGATTGAATGAAAACAAGTTTTAAAAATGTTAAAATTCTTCAAATGCATTAGCTTTTATAATTTTATTATTTTATGTGTTGGTTATGAGAGAACGAGTAATTTATTGTTGCATTTATTTTAGTAATACATACAGGGTGATACATAGCATTACGATATGAGATACGTTCGTATCTTGTAGTTTTTATAATATAAAATGTGTTCCTAGTATCTTGCACCTTTTGAGATTTTATTAATTTTGTATCTAGTATATTAATGAGTTGAGCTGCCGACTCCATTATCCAATACCCACCAGACGCAACTGTCTATCTAAACTTGACTTAAAATAAATACATTTTGATTAAGTAGTATATTGAAATAACTCTATGTAACTTCTCTATTTAATGAATCCGATTTTAATACTCAAATTAATTTGTAACGAATTGAAAACCCAATGTTTAAGCTTTGAATATCGTACAATTTGAACTTAATAGAAATTAAGAATGTTTTTCCTACTATATTCTCATTAAAAACTAGATCAGTTGCAGGAAGAGAAACTCGTATTTACGGTGAACATAGTAGTAAAATAATTTGAGTGTACATTTACGTTGTGTAACGTAATATGCAATTTATCCCACTAGATTTGATATTATGTTTACACAAAAAATATGTGATACAATATTTATATTCATATTTGAAATGTACGAAAAATATGATTCGTTGTACTCGATTATGAACAATAGAAATCGTTCAATCTGTACCAGGTAAATTATTTTAGCTCATTTTTGTTTGGTAATCTGTAAACAATTATTAATTTAAATACGCTATTAATTTGTTAGAAATACAGATTATTATTTAATTGAATATTGAAAAGACAAAACCAAACGCAATAGTTTATGTAAATATAGTACTATATGTGAGTATATTACAATTTATAAGTCAAACAGAAACTAATATCATATAACTGAATTTTGATCGACCTGTTCTAACTTAATCTGACCAAAAATGTACTGTAAAAAAGCCGGAATTACTTCACACCATTGGTATTCATCGCTACTCGGGTCATACTCTTGGTGAGTGTGTTGAATTTTAAAGAAACGATAAATCATTGCTTAAATTATACGATTCTGAGTGAAGTATGTTAATTATATAATGAACAATAATAGTTGTCATTTTCAACACAGCTGCCAAGAGTATCTAACCCGAGGAGCGAAGAATAACCATAGTGCGAATTATATACAGCTTTCTCGTGTATACTTTACTTATTTTTGCTTTACTTTTATTTACTTTACTTTACTTTTCATTATTTTACTTTAATTTGCTTTTTTTATTTAATAAATAAAGAAAAGGAAAAAAGACAATGTTACAAAAAAAAAAAAAAAAAAAATTAAAAGAATAAAAGTGTTAGAAAAATTTTTAAACATTTTTTTTTCTTCACATTTTCATAATTTTCTCGCACCAAAATATTTCTCATAGTAGTAGTTTAAATTTTCATAAAGTTTGGATTAGTAAAAGATAGTTTACAAGTCATTTTGTCAAATTTTGGGTTGTTTTCCCTAAATTCGAGGAAACGGTTGAGAATTTCGAAAAATTGCCACTTTAAAGTACCATCCAGGGACAAATCCGGTTTCAAAGTTGCTGGTTGAAACTTTTGGACAAGTATTTCTATATGAAAATCAAACCCATAAAATAAAAAATGAACACCATTGGAAAAACAGTAGGTTTAGAAAGCTCTAAAATGAGGAACGAAGAAAATATAAAAAAGCCGGACATACTTCGCACGATGGGTGTACTTCGCACGACGGGTGGTATTCTCTTGATGGGCGTATTAAATTTTAAAGAAACGATAAATCATTTCTTCAGTAAAACGATTCTGAACGAAG
>JAIPRM010001054.1:0-43041 GCA_025469315.1 Stegophylla sp. TES_Ste_2020 | reverse complement strand
TTAACTTTAACAGATATTGGTAAAGTAATATTGTAAAACACAGTCATCTATTAGTCAAAATTAATAAAACAAAATCTTATAAAATAAAACAATAACAATAGTAAAGATAAAATAAATATAAATTATATAAATTGTGGCAAGTAGCGATATACCTCAAAGAAGCAGATAGTCCATTACATTATCTCGTTATAATTTTACTCGCCCAAACGGTATAAATGATATTCGCCCAAACGGACTATTATTTTTCAGGTCAAAATTGTTACCTTCGCCCAAACGACCATCGCCCATTTTACCTAACGGCTGTTTCACAAACATCTACAAAACGTATTAAAAGATAAAAAATACTGTTTAGGTTTTATCGCAAACTTAAAAATATTTTAAAATTAATTAAAAAATAATATAAACAATTCCTGAAATAATCGATTCAGTTAGTGCTTTAATGCATCATCAATGTAAAACATGTAACATTTATTACCAATGTATGAATATATGTACTTATTATCATTTATTTTAACTTCGAGTTATTTTATTTTTATCACTTCTCTTACATCAATATCTAATTTATATTTTATATTTTAGTATTATATTAGGGTGGCAATTTTCCACGGGCCTACGAGCTGTAAACTTTTAAATACACTCCTTTGGATAACGGTTAATTATAGTTGATAGCTATATAAAATGTAATCAGAAAAAAGAAACAAACATTTTGTTAATGGAGACAATTGATCAATAAAAAAAATAATAATAATGAACATAGTTTAGACATTGGAAAATTTCCTCGAGGGTTTTTCAATGACGCAGAACAAAAATTAACTTTAATGGTACTTTTTTTTTATAGTTATTTATATACCATCGCCATAAATATAATAATTTATTGTTTTCCGATATGCGAAAACAGAAAATCAAAGTCGTCGGCGACATTCAACGTAACAAAATAATGTTTCGCACAACATTGTGCCATTTCTGTAACCCATCTGAGCTTCGATTCTATTAAAAGCTGAGATTTCGTTGTTTATAAAATAATAAAAAATGCATTCACGACGATGACGATTACTTTATGACGTGGAGGCAACATATTATTATTGTGTCGACGACGAAGACGCGCGGGACAATACGGGACTATAAATACGAATAAACGTTATCTGTAATAAAATCTCTAATGTCGCAGACAGACGCAACACCGTTGGTGTACAATCTGAAAACGGCGAATAATTTATTTACCCATTTTTTATTTTTTCCTTAAAAAAATTTCATACAATTTACATAAATTTATTTAACGGCGTTCCATAAGACTCTATGTGTACACAGTAACTAAATACAAAAGATATATTTTTTTCCCTCCGTTTTCCTGTCGTCGACTCGGATCGTATAATAAATTTCACATCTAATATTTAGTTACTTGCGCGCGCGCACAAGTATATATTATTTTTTATTTTCTTATACATTCATGAATTTTACATCGCCTCGTGTCCTATGAAAGAATAGAGGTATACGCGATATTTACGTGGAAACGAACTATCCTACTAGTATACCAATGATTATTGTAAAATTGTATTTTTACCATTGTTTTATTCTGTTTTTTTTTTTTTTTCATTTTCATTTGAAAAACGAATACCTACAGGAAATTAAATTTATTTGTAACGTTTTAATTTTTTTGTTCACAAAAGCGTACAATGAGTATAGAAGAAAACAATATCACATTAAGTTGGCATGAGCTTATATGTATATATACATTTGAATGATTTATATCAATATAATACCGCTTTACATATTATTATTATTATACACTATTCTATGGTCGGTCCAACATTCCTCACACGCTCTAGTGATAAAACTATAAATCAAGACGTGCTAGTGCTCGTAAATTAAACGAAGAACATCACAACGTTAAGAGCTTAATATATATATGTATGCATATTTGTTATGTTTTTTTTTTTTTTAATTTCACAAACATAATTTATAATTTATACACATATTATACTTATACACGAGCGTATTAAATAATATAATATGTAATAAAAATATAAAGCGAAGAATACATCTTTGTACGACATTATTATTATTATTATTGAACAAACGGTATCTTATAATATTATTATAATGTCATTAACTTCGAATCTTTGACATGACTAACGCGCACACGCCCGACGGCCAATGTCATATAAAACACGCGTATTCGGTCTTATTTTAACTCAATTTTTGAATGTTTATTAATCGTACGTATTTTTAATTATTGTTCTTGGCTCGGTTTAGTGAAATAATCGACGCGGTAGGTAGATAAGCTGCAGGACTGGGCCTGAATCTGAGATGCGCGTTTCAAAAATACAAGATACAAATCGAAACTCCTGCGACTCGTGTCAAAGGACACGTCTTACATGAGCCTTTACATTTGAATTTTGTCATACCTTTGTATCGCGTATCTTTTTCAGCATAAAGCTACAGGTTAAACGACGGGTCTGGTTTCGAAAACAGTTTTAATCGATTTTAGAAATTTTCCAAAAACCGATGAATGCGAAAATAAGATTAAAATATCAGATATTTAACCTAACCAACGATTTGGAATGCGTACACGTGCTGTACAAAGATTGTATATAAATATATTTTCACCGGGAGTTAAATAGATTTCTATTTTTTGTATAAACGGTTTTGTTGCCAACTTCGTTTTCTAGCCAGTTGTTTTCGAAACAAACGATTTGACTTGTTTTTCACAGATGGTTTTGTAATTGACCTAATTAAGTAGGTGGTTTTAAATCACACATTGAAACCAATGTTCTGTATCTTACTAACTAGCAGCCATTATAAATTGTTTAATGAACACTGACACAAATCGCGTGTTCCGAAAATGACATCGTGAAATACAGATTTGAAATGCGCGTACTAGTAAATAAATATATTATATACAAGTTAAAATTCAGCTATAAATAGAATTATAATTATTCAACTGAAAAAAAAAAAATGTAAATGTATGAAAATAACAATGTCAATTAATTTATACTTTAGAACTTTTAAACAAGAAATACTTTCAACGTTTTTGTACAATGAAAATATGCAAAAAAATTTCCTGTATGAATTTTTTCTAAATAGTGACTGCAGTTACCAATTGATTGTAATCATAATTATAATGAAAAGAAAGCCGAACACATTTCGCACCGGGGGCATTCTACGTATCAGATATTTCTTGGTGGGTGGGATGAATTTTAAATAAACAATAAATCCTTTCTTTAAAAGTACGATTCTGAGCATAAAAATTTTAGGAATAGTCATATAAATTCATAGAAATTTCGTACTAATTATGTACATAAAAAAAAAATGTATGTATAAATTGAAATGGGTGGGGCTGAGGAAATACATGTCTATTTTAAACCAGTTTTTGTCTTGTATAGTGTTCTTTATTTTTATTTAATATTATTACATAATAATGTATTGTGGACACATATTTTTAAGTAACTTATAGCGTAAAATACCAAATTGTAGTATCCCTTAGTGGTATCCCTGTAGGGAGGATAATAAAGGTAAGTTTACGAACAAAATTTGACAATAATTCTCTCCATGAGAAAGTCCCGGCTACGCTTAATAATAACATAATTGCTGTACTATTGTAATAGCGCTTAACTGTAATTTGGATCGACTGTTCTATTTCTGTTCGCCTAATGCTTACGACAGGCCGTTCGACGTTTTCGCGGATACTAAATATCAGGCAGATTGGGGAAGGAAGCTTAAGTCCGGGCTAACATCAACGACTCATTAGGCATTAGTCGAGGGAGTCGGCCTCCGAAGTCTCTACAGAAAAATAATTGTATTTTTTTGAAAAGAAATAGTACCCGGTATAGAACACTTTTTTTTATACCACTGCAGGACTCGTTTCTAAACTGACCTATAAACTCTAACAGTAAAATCTTGTATCATTTTGCACAATACGTGCCTGTTCTGTTTGCCCGAATTATCGCGCTCTCGTAACTGTGACATTATAATACATATATACAGGACAAGGAAAACACGGAAGAAATTGAAAATAAACAAATACTAGCTGCAGCGAACATAAGTCGATTGTGTGTGTGTGTGTGTTGATTTGCACGTGCGTTTCACTCGAGTCATCGAGAAGGGGTTGACGGGTCGATGACGTTGTAGTAATATTATTATTATTCTGTATGCGAAGCGTATACTATATCGGTGGACGAGCAATATACGATTTCAGCGTGAAAAGTTATATTTCAGCATAATACTCGTATACTATTGCCGACGAATCCCGCGGCTGCCCGGTACTCGTATGATGCAAGAGTATACTAACGCGCACGTAACTGTTGACTTCCATGACCTCTCGGTCTACCTCCCTCCCCCCAAGGGGTTTATTAACACAGTAATCCTTACTAACGAGTGAAGTTTATCAGGTGCTCGTGTTTACGGCTTTAAAATACCACTGGGATCTGGGTAATACGCTCAAATCAACAAACGTTGATAGGGTGTATATAATACATAAGTATATAATATGTAGGTACATATAAATATTGTGAGTGTGTGTGTGTGTGTGTGTGTGTGGAGGAATGTTATTGTATCACCTAACCAAACTATAGCTGTTATGACTAGGGTTAGGGAATTATAGAATTTGCATATAATATGTTATTCAATAATAATCATTCAAAACGTAGCTCAGCATTAAAGACATTTATTTCATAACGCTAGTTTTAGGAATTTAATTTTGAATATATTTCAGCGTATTTTACTCTTTAATTGTTAAAAGTGCATATTTTGAATATATTTGAATTTTAAGAGCATATTTCACATATTTTTCAATAATTAACAATTGTATCATTGATATTGGAAAAAAAAAAAAAAGTAAAGCACTGTAAAGTGTAGACAAAAAAGCCGGAAATACTTTGCATCACGGATATTCTTCACTCCTCGGGTTAAATTAATAATATAAAAAACAATAAAAGTTGTCATTTTCAACACACTCACCAAGAGTATGTGACCCGAAGAGTGAAGAATATACGTAGTGCGATATATGTCCGGCTTTCTTATCTATACTTTATTTAAAGCGAAATTGGAATCAAGACATATTTTTAAAAAAAAAGGGTGTACTTCGCTTGTTAGAGTGTTATTCGCACGTCAGATGGGATACTCTTGACGGGTGTATAGAATTTTAATGAAACGATAAATCATTTCTTCAATAAAACGATTCTGAACAAAGCTTCGACTAATACAAATACACAATAATAATTAATAGTTTTGAAGAATGAAACTTAAATGTTGAATTATAAATTATTTTGTTACATAAGTGCAACATTTAAGAAAAACGAAAATTGATTTTCATGGATTTATATACACCTGATGAATACTCTTCAAATAATTTCAAATTACAATAAAATATAAGCATTATAATAAAATAAAGCGACTCTAATTATCGTAAATCAACATTTATTAATGTTAAATGTATAAATTAAAGTATTTAATGTAAAATAACCTAATTTTTACTAATGTTTATCGTAACACATATCGGTTAAAAAAATTCAAAAGATTCGGATTACCGGGTTTGATTTACCGTCGCATGGAAGGCTTAACGTCATTCCATTTTGCTACACTAACATCGTTGTAGGTTGAAATAGTAGGTATTTAATATAATTACCGAAAATATTGAATTTTATAAATATAATAACATAATTAGAAAACTACTGATGCTCGTGGATTTTAATTAAATTGATTAAATAGAAATGATTTATCGTTTTCTTTAAAATTCAGCACACCCAATAAGTCCCACCCGAGGAACCAAAAATATCTATGGTGCGAAGTTTGCCTGCTTTTTCATTACAAGACGCTATTTATATACACTTTTAAAACTAATATGATTTGAATTTAATACCGTTCACAGTGCGTTTTTAATTTATTTTGTTTTGTATTAATTTACTATTCTGATTATTCCCTATTGAACCACGTTTTAATTTTGTGATATTAAAATTCGTTTTTAATCAAAAATTACTTGACGGATATCAAAATATTATGTTGCCAACAGAAATGTAAAATTATAGGATTTATTACGAAAAACAAAAATAAAATATCATGTTTTTATTGCTGACTACGGTTACTCCTAGACCGGTGAAGCTTTGCCAGAGGTGTTATTATTGTATTTTAATGTATTCGAATTTATTTAAATGAACTTATCTCACAATAGATCTCAATGGCACGGCACACCCACGTCATATAGAAATTAGTAATAAAAAACAATATTTATATTCGTGTACACGTAAACGCGCACGCAAAGCGTATCATTAAAATTACGAAATCTCTCTTTTTATGTACGAATGCCGATTAATTCCCGTGATTAGAACCATTTTTCTTTTCTAAAACGAAAACATGATTTCGTTAAGAGGACCGCTGGTAACAAAAACACATTTATTTTACATCGAGTTGAAAAACCACCTTGAATAACATTACGCTATTCCTTTTTTTTTCCATTTAAATGTTTGCTATTTTTTCTCCCTTCGATCAAATAATTCGAAGACTATTTTGAAATTCAATAACTTATCTCGCCGCGACCTTTTAATGCACATTTTCAATCATCCGTTTTCAGCTTCGGAATTTCAATTTAATCATACAATTTAATATAATCATTTTTACTGATATGTACATACTATGCATTTAAATATTTCGTATCCTCTTTTCTTAGAATAAATAACTTTACAATTTATATTTTCGTATGCGCATTTTTAAATACATTAGTAAGATATTAATATTGTACATAAAATATCATTGCGAGTATAAATCAATAATTGATTATTAAACAGATAAGAAATTTGAGTAATTTTTTTCGCATAAATTCAATCAAGAAATATTTCATTTTTGTAAAATTAAGATACTTTTTTTATTTAATTGCACATAATAACGTACAGAATATTTTATGTTTAAACACACATTTGAATAATACCAGTGCGATTATAATTTATTTACGAAATTAATTATTATCCATCGGTGTGTTTAATTCAAAGAGCGTTTTCATTGCCCTAGTTTGACAATAATATTCTTTAATAACGCCATAAATCAATTCTCTCGGCATAACTTACGCATTCAAATATTCGTGTATATACATTTGCACATTAGAAAATCTCTCGGACATTTGCATACATTATGAA
Organism: Stegophylla sp. TES_Ste_2020; assembly: GCA_025469315.1. Taxonomy (NCBI): domain Eukaryota; kingdom Metazoa; phylum Arthropoda; class Insecta; order Hemiptera; family Aphididae; genus Stegophylla; species Stegophylla sp. TES_Ste_2020. The sequence continues at coordinate 35,917 of JAIPRM010001054.1, read as the reverse complement.
AGGGATTCGTGTTTTAATGTACATTATTATTCATATTTGAAACCGGGACGTATTTGCAATATTTTATCGCACAAACTACGGGGAGCTCGCGAATTTATTATTTATTGTCGTCCCCTATTGAAACCTTACGATCAAAATATAACAGTGCGAAACTCGAGCAGCGTAAATCAATGGAAAATTTAATTTATAAACCGTAAAGACGTGGTGTATGCGGATTATGGCGAGCAAATTTATAAATTTATATTTCACTATAAATTTAAAATTTATGTGCACCTCACAACTATTTGCCGGTTGCTACCAAACTTTGTTTAATTTCCTTAGCTGAACGTCGACGTATATAGCTGGTATGAAATTCCTTGCAGAGTTATTAAACAATAATATCGATTCACCTGTCCTGCTTTCTCTAATTTGTTTTAAAGTTCCTTCACGGACATCTCGTTTCACTGTCCTTTTTATGTTCAGCATGCCACCACCAACTATATGGCTAATCAACCGTTAAGGCGTCTTATGTCGATTTCCAATGCAGACCTTGCTTTTAAAGATTTGTTATTGATTTTAACGATTTGATATTGAGTATTACCTTTATATTATAAATTTTTGTTATACCATTTTATTTGCTTGTTATCTCGAATATTGTAAAAAAGGGCCCAGCTCGTATAATTAAATAATAAAATAAATAAAATGAGACTCGTTCGATACTCTTCAACTGTGGCCCATGAATCCATTTCGTTCGCTAGAGTTTATACTACATGTATTCTCTTTAATCCTCAAATCACTCATTAATTACTGCGCTATTATTTTCCGCCGACCTAACACAAAAACGTTACGTTTTAACTCTCACAGAACGCGTTCAAACGTTGGAAATTATTATTGAATAACACAAGACGAACGGACGTCGGGAAGGTAAAAGGAAACCCGCGCACGAGAAATAGAAATAATGCCCATAAATATTTATCTAAAAACGATAATTTATTATGTTTTTTGGACGGAAAAGAAAGAGAGAGAGAGAGAGAGAGAGAGAGAGAGTGAGAGAGAGAGAAACCCCTTAAGACATATTCCCGACCGTGAAAGGGTAATTTGTTAAAGGCATTATTTTCATTATTAGCAGTCGTATATGGTAATAATTCGTTTTTAAAAGCACCGCGATTCGTGTTGAAAACAATAATAAATTCGTTGTATAACGAAATATATAATAGCGCAGCGGTTACACGAAGTGTGTGCGTGCGTGTACTGTATATAATAAATAAAACAAAAAAACGTTAAATACGCCAATGATATTTAGGTATTATTTAGCAACAACGTCGAACAACGAAAATCTAGCGATTTTGTCTTAGTGCATTATTTTCCGAAATCAAGTTGCATCCCCGAGTTCGATGAAGGAAATATTTTTTCAAAAAATTCCGTCCCGGGTAAGATAAAGGTCAACTCAAATATTTTACAATGTCCAGTTGCGTTATTTCATTGTTAAATCGTTCGTATACGTATTACGTTTATCATAATTCTTACGCCACTAGCTTCTTCGCTCTCCACTCAAAATCTGAAAATAAATCTTGATAAGTGGTGAAATCATAAAAGTTGATCAGTGATCAAGGATAAGAAAAAGATCAAAGTTCGAACGTATGTCCACAGCACAGGTTAATATTATTTTAAGAGTTAGGATTTTGCAGCTCTATATAACTATGAAAAAAGTACTTAAAATAAAGCACTAAAGCACCAAAAATCTTACAAATAATCACTAAAAACCATAAAAAACGCACCAAAAATTATAAAAAAAAAAGCGAAACAAAATTGATTTCGTTTCATTATAAGTAGTATGAATCGAATTCATTGCACACATAGGTTCACTAAAAAAGAAAGTATCCCCAAAATCTCAAATCTAGTAATGATTGTAATTTTCCCCTTTCAAATACATTTATTTAGAACATGTTTTGAAAAAAATGTTACTTTAAAGCAAAGAAACACCAAAATATCCCCCCAGAAATGACCCAAAAATCCAAAATTAGTTAGAGAAGAGCAAAATAAAAAATGTCGTGCATTTCATTCTAAGTGATGCAAATCGAATTCAAAGCTGACATGGCTTGGTTTTAAACCGGATGCAAAAGAAAGCAAAATCCGAACTCTAATTATTACAATATCAATAGTCCTTCTGATATTTTAGACGCGAAAACCCTTCGAGTAAATTTGGGACGTGACTAGGACGTATCGAAAAAAAAAAAACAGTACAAGACGCAACCGGTAGGCAACGGCTCTTCCTGCGAATAGGTAGTACTCGCTCGCGCTAATGACCACGCGCCACAGTCCTGTGTCGTCGTCGCAACGACTAATCGGGTATTATGAACCCCCCCGTGTATCTATTTGATGTTGTTGCCGCGGACTGTGCACGACGACCGACCACCGGGGCTATTAAAACATTAATGCAAAATATACATTGCGATTATAGTCGAAAACGTCCGTCCAGATTATTATTATCATTATTATTATTTCAGTTGTACGTACGCCATTAGTGAAATCTTCTTAACGCGCAATGACGTCAAATACAAATACACCCCCCCCTACCCTTGCATCTGTGTTTGAATAGTGCAATGCCTCTTTCCTCCCCCTCTCCCCGCACGACCGTCCACACGTTGTTTTTATGCGTGTGTGTGTGTGTGCGGATAGGTTGAACAACGAAAGCACGTCAATAAATACCGTATAACATATTATTTATAATAAACACTTTAATTGGTTCCGTTGTGCGGGACTATTCAGCGAGAACGAAACAATAGCTTACACGATTACTTATTCCGAAACCAATTATTTCGAATTTGAACCGCCGATGTGTTTGGAGCGAAAACCACCGCGGTATTTATTGTACGAATAATAGACACTCGTGTATAATACTACACGTGGATTGCCATGAAAGTACTGACCGGAAAATAATTTCAATTTTTTTATTTTTTAGGAACTATTTGTTATTTTAAATAAATTATCAAATATATACTATACACTGCAGTGATACCTACTTATTTTTTTATTTTTTATTTTTTTTTTTTTTTAATTTGAGTATACTTATAGATTGATAATTATTATTATATGTATTATTATTATTATTATTATTATTATATGTGCATATATATTTCTTAAAAGTGCCTCTAACGTAGTTGACTATTTCTATATAGAAATAGTCAACAAGACATGATATCATGTCTTGGAAATAAGTTGTGAGGGCGATAATCTAATAATAATAATTTAATATATTTTATATTAATTTATCAAAATTTACTCATTTATTGCTTTTAAAATGTGATGATAATTTATAACCTTAGGTATAAAAAAATTAATTTTATAATTTGAAAGTGAATCGGACAGGGAATCATCCGACAAGGAAATGTCCGATAGGGAAACGATAACGGGAAAACAACGACGGGCATGACCCGGTACCTCGTCAGCCATACTGCTTTAATATATTCCCTCGTGGTGGTGGAGGATGTCGGGTCTAAGTAAATCTAGTGCCAAATCATTAGAGCTACATACTATTTGATTACCGTAGGTCTGTTTACCTAAATTGAAACCAGTGAATTGAGTTCGGGAGAATTAATAAACACGTGAGACGTGAGAGTTGTTACCTTCAGTGTTTCAGAGAGTAATATTATTGTGGATGTCCAGATATTTACTAATTTATTATTTATTTGCTTAAAAACTTGTGAATTTGATTAATAAGCAAATCAAGTTTCAAATTACATTTAGAAATAAGACATAAAAAGTAAAATTAAAGCAGATACTAACATGTAAAATTCAAAATCGATTTCAAATTCCATTTCGCTATACTACACGTGTGATAGACGATAATGGCAGATCCAGACCGGGATCAATACATTAATAATTACTACTTTCTGGAATAGTTCACCTAAAAATGATCCTTGGGAGTAAAGTCCTCCACTGTACCCTTCTCTACATATTTTACACCATTGCATCTTCAATTCAATCATTTTAGTCGCATCTCGAACTCTATCTGTACTGTGATTATTGTTTTTGCAGCTGAATATTATTATTATTTTTATTCCTCAATGAATTCGGTTTATCATTACTACTCGTCACTAAAACCGTTTTTAAAGATTGGAAATAGAACCTAGATTCAATTTACCAAAATATTCTCTAAACCCATTCAAGGTTTAAGGGGCCATATATTCAAGGGGATGATCGAAAAAAGAAAAAACACGTTCTCTAACTCCTGCTGCCTGTCATTTTTTATAAAAACTTTTTATTATAATAAATCAATTTTTACTAATACTACAAGCTGAGGCGTTGTCAACAAGACACACAAAAAAAAGAAACAATATTTTTATTATTTATTATTATTTGAAAAGCTTTTGTTATATACGTCGTGTACTAAATGATGGAGATTTCGACAAATAACAAGTGACAGTGATCTATTGTAATATTGTGTTCGAAACTTGGCCAACGTGCTCACAGTCGTTTCAATTGGCCCGATTACCATCGCACGTTCGACGTTAATATTTGAAAATATTAAATACATATTATGACCTGATATTAGTGAGGACTTGACAGCACAACTCGTCAATACGGAAGAAACGAACAGAAACTCAAAATCCGAATACTGACCTAACCTAATACAGTTAATTAGTTTGAATAAAATCTATGTATTTATAATTTTCAGTTTTATGACCAAGGTTGATTATCAATCACAATTACGCATCATTTCATATTATTAAATAAAATATATTAATAAAAGAATAGGTGACGAAAAAAAAACATGGAAAAAATAACGTTTTCTTTGATGTGGTACATATTTGTTCGCATTAACAGTGTTAGTTGATAAATGGAAAATGTATAAATTCAGTTCATCTGTAGTCACCTTGTCCAACTAGTTGGGCGTTCATATTAAAGTCATGCTCATAACTAAAAAGTAAAGTAAATCAAAGCAAAGGGAAGTAAAGCAAAGGGAAGTAAAGCAAAGGAAAGTAAAGTACGCGAGTTTTCATTTAGACAAATATGTGTTTATGAATTCTGATCGTAAAAGCCCGATTGCTGGCTTGGAAGATACGCCTTATCGCAAAAAAGCTATTTATGTAAGAAAGTGACTTATGTTTGCAAAACGCGCAAAACGTGTTTAGTAACTTATATTTACATTGCAATTTTTTTCATTTTTTAATTATTACATTTGAAAACGTGTTACTCGTGGCCTGTTAAAGTGTTAAGCACACAGCTCCCTTCACGTTTAAAGTACAGATTCTTGAATTTTTGCTTGGGGGAAGGAAGGATTCTGGACATCGTTTAATAAAACGATTTCGCCGATTTACAAATAGATAGACGCTGACCCACCGTGATAATTCAAAACACCGCACAGCCCGGTCCGCGTAGTAAAACAAGCGGTATAGGTAACAAATCTTGTGCTAGAAATGATTAGATTTTCCTTTTGAGAAACCCTCAACGTGACGACGTGTTCCGGCCGTGGTTTCTGTTGGAATTAGTCGGAAAGAATGTTAAATTAATTCGACGGTGGCCACGGTAACGAGTCTTCCCCAAAACTTATCCCCGTTCCGTCCCGTCCCGTCTTTACATCGGGACTTAATTTCAACACGTACTTAAAGCTTTGGAATGCCATTCGCGACGCGAGTGTAAATTGTCAATTTGTTTTTATTATTTTCGTCTTCAGCACTGAAACGGCGTGAGAGGCACTAAAATCTCGAGAAACTAATTTGACATGGTTAAAACTTTCCGAAATTACTCCGTAACAATACTTTGAAAATAAATGTACAGACATTAATAACACCGAAAGACAATAATATATAGCGGGTATACCTACCGAAATTAAAAAAACAATACAGTAAAGTGTATTCTGCAATAATCCTAACTCTCTCTCTCTCTCTCTCTCTCTCACTCTCCCTTTTTCTCTCTTTCTCTCTGTTTCTTTCCCCAAAAGGGAAATATTATACATTTTAATATACACACATTTAAAACGAAATGCGAAAGTGTTTCTATTACACAAAACGCGATTTCACTCATTACGACGTTTACATTTTGCACAAAACTAAATTAATGTATGTAAAATAAATGTAATATGTACATAAATGCCACACAAATCTTATTGAATGCAAATTTGTTTGTAAGAAGTATTTTACACGCCGTGTACAAAACTTCAAAAACTATAATTTTTTATATTTAATTTTATTTGCTTTGTAATTCTATGAATACAAATAATATTTTAAACAGAAACTTTCGTTTTGAAGAAAATTAAAACTTGAAAAGAAAACAGTATTTCAAAATGTTTTCTCGGAATTATTAAAACTTTCCGGAATTATTACAAAGAAGTAATCTGATTTTGTTTGTTTACTGAATTTACTTAATACATAAATATAAATTAAGTATAAATATCATTAAAACGAGAGAAAATGTTATTAAATTTTTCATCAAACGTTTAATTTATGGTTATAAAAATATTTCTATTTTAATATGAAATTTTTTATTCGCATAAACGTTATATTAACAGGCCAATTTCAATAGATTGCCTGCTATTAACACACCACGAAGCTCTTATTCACCTTCCCGGTCTTAGAATCTTGTTTTTTTTTTCCTCGTTATTTTTTCAAATTACAAAATGGAGAATATTTCTATGTGCAAAAAAAAAAAATGAATTAAAAAACGTAGTAAATTATAGCATTGTACCGTGGTCGTTGGACATTTTGAGATGAATAATTATACGCGTACTTAAAAGTTTCTTGTTATAACAGAAAATTATTTCTGTCCTCAATTGGGTTACTTAATGGGTAATTAAATTTAATTGCGGGTGATATACAGCAGTGAGATTTCGAATCTAAAATGTAAAAATATAATTTAATTTGATCAACATTACCCGAGTTGATTAAAAACTAGTTCGAATACAGTATATTATGTTTATTTACGATAATTCTTTGATATTTTTGCAATACTAAGGATATAATTTACGAGTGCGCACTACGAGTTACAAATAATGAATTTCACGAAGTTTTATTTCGACGTAAGAATTTATATACGCGCAAACTCGGAGAAAAGTTTTTATTCCCGATTTAATGAACTGCTCGCTTTTATTAATTAACGTCGAGTGATCGTAAAAATAGTGGGTAAAATGTCAAAAAAAAAAAAACATTTCTCTACCCTTGACGTGTGCTTGCGCTGAATTATATAGATTTACTATTTTAATCATTTTAATTAATTATATTTCGTACAAAATGCGCTTATTCATAATTTCGTATTATAATTTATACAACTACTTATGTAGGCGTATTTTATTTATTTATTTATTTCATTTTCGGTGGTTACCTCAACACACTTTGTTGATAATTTTTTCCAACCACTCCAAATGATTAAACGCTTTTGTTTGCTTTCTAAGGAATACATATTACACGTGTATGTATATACGTGTATTCAAACATTTTATCATGATTAATTTACTTTACAGCGTTGCTTACCTATCGCTATAACAGTATAATTTTGATTAGAAAAAAAAAGAATTACAAATTAATCGATATAGACAAGCGTAACTCCATCGGAGAGGGAGGGGTGGAGGAGTTAACGCGTTGATTAAATCAAATCCAAACGTGTATAATATTAAATTTGATTAAACATAAATAATATTACGAAATGTAAGGAAACGCTTTGGTGTCAAGCTTTTTCTCAGTAAAACTCGAAGGAAAAGTTACAATGAAAAAGTTTCAAATTGTTTCGCATGACATTGCATACAAATTGCAAAATTTTATCACCGGTTTCTAGCTTGTAGGAAAAAGTAAGAGCGATATATTATATAATTTTTATTTATTTATTTTTTTTTTTTTAGTGGGGGGGGGACAGAAAGCTTTGCCGTACAAATCGATTACGATGAAATCTATTGTAGTGGTGAACCGAATTTATTTTCTCAAAATTGAATGCCCCCATAAAATATCTATGGTTTATTTTATTTATAGTATACTAATTTAATCGTTTATCACAACGTTCGTTGTGATAACTGTACGAATGACATGTCGTTTATTTTTACTGAGTTTTAAAAAAAATGATAATCTACAATGACTGCGCGTAGTATACAATTTCTTCCTGCACGAGGGGAAAAATTATAAACGACGAAACATGATTTTATTGATGTTTCTCAAGAGATAAAATAGAACAATAATTTTATAGTTAGTGAACTGTAAAGTTCGTACACTCAATCGAAATCGACGTGTATGAGCCTTATTTGTAGTGAGATTAAGTGTGTGTCTCTGTGTGTGTGTGGACGCAAGTACAACAATTTTTTCTAAACCACGATAAGCTTAATTGTTCAGTAAATAGGTTTTTAGATTTAAAGAAAAACAAGTTTCAATGTCTCGTGAAAATTGTTTATCGTTACACTTCATTATAATACTCGTAATACCATGAGAACGGAATTTAAAACCCTCTATCGTGTGTAAGACATTTTTGTTTTGCTTTTTCGTGCTATTGATATTTATGAAAACACACTTAACGGGCACGAACAAGATCGTCGTTTCAAATCAATTCAAAATTTGAATCAATAAAAACTTAAAGCTGTAACGCTGAACAAAGAGTGTTTTCGATAACACTCCAATAGCCCATATCAAATGCGAATCACCCAAAAACACCATATAAACGACAAAATAAATTTTATGAATTTCTGACCACTTGAAATATTTGTATCACTCATGGTTTTTTAAGACCCATTGTCCTAGGCCAGAGGTTCTCAAAGTGTGGGGCACGATCTTTCAGGTGCGAGCCGTGAAAGCTTTATAAGGGGAGCGCTAGAAAATTTTAAAAATCAACATTGTATTGGAAGGATAGAAAAAGATTTGTGAAATTTACATAGCAATAATCGTGTCCTGTAGAGTGTGTACAGGAGTCTCTCCTCGTTTCATCAAACTTTGTGATAAAAAAAAAATAAAACAAGCCCACTTATCACATTAAAAGTGACCGATTGATTCAAACTTTTTATAATAAATACATTGGTAATGTGAGTATAAAATATTAGCCTATGTTTGTTGTTTGTTTTTAACTTTTTAGTACTCTAAACATGACTACTGAAATTATTTTTATGAGGGGGGTCCACGTCTGGGGTTGATGAAATCGGGGTGGAGGGGCCTGACATGAAAAGTTTGAGAACCTCTGTCCTAGGCAACTAGGTAACAACGATTTCCGAAACCAGTCGGACAAACGACAAACGCACCGGTTGGCGCGTGGGTGTTTCGGTAGGACTTCGCGGGGTGTTATGTTATTATTCGATTTTTATTTTTTATCATTATCCCGTCATATGAGAAGGACACACTCGATCGTACAATATATACCTATTATTATTATTATTATTATTATTTATACGTTCATAAAACACTGCCCGACGACTCGTCGAAAGACACGTCGCGTCCGTCGAAGCTCTCGTGGAGACTTGATTGACAACTGATAGATTTCACGGGGCCACTCGAGTGTGAACCCCACGGTTTTCGGTTTTTTTTTTCTTTTTGTTCGTGCACCCGCCGCCTGCAAGAGAGCACTCAAACTCAAAACTATGTCTCTCTCGCACAGTAGGTATAATATATGTGTTATATTTTTGAATTTTTTTTTTTCCACACGCGCATGTTATACGTAATTTTTTTATTTTTTTTACGTTTTATTTGTACACACTACTGCTAATGCCACCAGAATGATCTTTTGTACGAACGTAAACAATGTCTGTGCGGGGTGAGTGACATACCTTTTTTTTTTATATACATTATTATTATTATTATTATTATTTTATATTTAAACGCGTAACGAGCAACCACTTAGGTGTCAATCAAAATGTTCATCGAGTGTTTTATACGCCCGACCACCATTCATTTATACGAGTCTCTGGCGAACACTCGAAACGAAATAATAAGAACGAAAGCAGCAATAAATAAAAAAAAAAAAAAAAAGGGAGAATATCGAGGGGCGAATAAAACCCCGACGTACATCGACGTACAACATTTTCAGGTCGCAAACGGAATTCGTTGGGTTTTATATATTATATTATTTCGATTCGTTTGTACAACAATCGGTGTATATTACTACATTATTACCTACGTATTATTATTATTATTATTATTGTTCAGAACGAATGGTTAATTTGTTTTATAATTTTCTGATCGTAGCGATTATTCCGCCGCGCGCATCGCTACGCCACGGCTACTGCACACAGTCGACCTAACTCCTCTCTAATAAAATACCTCCCTTGCCACCCCTCCCCCCCCTCAATCACGCGTTTATACGACGAGATAAACAAAGATAATTTAAGCAAAACTGCGCTGTACACAGATTCCCCATATTATATTGGTTTATTTACATTCCGGTTGTGTTCGCAAAATCAATACCGTATTTGCTGTATTATGTCGGTTTTATGCTAACGAATAATATCTTCGGTTTCCAAAAGATAATAATAATAATTATATTACAGTTGTAGTTGCACGTTACACAAGGGGCGAACACTTTTAACATACACTACGGCCGACCGTTGACCCAATTATTGCGAATTTTGAATCGAACACAAAACGTTTAATTACACCGACGGGACACAGGTAGGGATGCACGTTTTAGAATATTCCGCATTATGAGATAAAATTGTTATTATATTTATGCGTGAATGATATTTTTCGGCATCAGCTATTAAAAATACCCGCTTTTGTACGTAGGTACGTGTCGTAAATTTGATTTATACGCCAAATTATTATTGTAAGCGTGTTGTTTTCCAATATTTTTATTAAATTTTTATTTGTAAACCGTAATAAATAACAATTGAAAAAAAAAAATTTAATTCAAAAGGACCTATGGGAAAAATCAAATTTCAATGACAATAGCTTTAGTGTAGATTTTATAAAATATTAAACACAATCTATCTAAATATGTTATAATAATATTGTTTCGCAGAGTACTTTTAAAGCGTGACATATTGCTCGGAGAATTTAAGCGCAATATCGAGACTCTGGTGCACATGATATGAATTTAAATAAATATTTGTATATAATTTATTGGTATTTAAATAAACCACGGGAATAACCTGTCCGCGGACGTGTAAACCGCAGCTCAACACGTTTTTGGGCGTGGTTCCAAAACTGTAAATGGAAATTTTTCTTCCGGACGAGGTTTTGGGGCTGTGGAGTGTGGATTTATTCTACCGTGGAAAAAAAACATTGGATTATAGATATTTTAAAATGCGTTAATTAATTTTTAAATTAATCTTATATGGATACTAGGTGCTTTTGAAATTCCTGATCAATCGAATACAAGTATGCGGGTTAGTAGAAAAAAAAAACAAGCACTTCAATTAATAAAATATTAATATCGATAAAATAATCGTGAAAATTAATTATTTTACTAACGATCCCACTATAATTATATTAGTTTTGGGTAATGTCAACAGAATTCCTCGACTTTCGGTACTGTAAAGTGCAAGGGATCAAAACATAATTAAAAGATTATTCAAATTATAAGCATACACGATACGCATAGTGGTATGTGTAGAAAACGAATATTTAATGACCATGTTACAAAATAGGAAAATATTTTCAAAATTCTAATTAAACCCAATAATAATAAAAAGTCCATGAAAGGAAATTGGAAGTAGGAAATTCACAAAAGTTGTGAAAATTTCCGATGAAAAATTGGCTAGAGAACGTTTCAAAAAAAAATTTGATTTGAACATTTTAAAGTGGTCTGATGATACGCAAATTTTGGACAATATTTAACATGAAAATTAAAAATGCTACAAGCTCTAAAAATTATCCGGTTTTTCAGAATATTCAGATTTTCGAACAATAGTCAGAAAATAGTATTTTCAATAAAGTGTATCAGTTTTTGGTCTTAAAGTAGAAAATTAATTTCAGAAATCGTTTTTAATCTGATAAGACTCCTAAATATTGTGAATTTTTCCGATAAAAGAATATCTGCTGTAAAAAAAAAAAAAATTGGTAAGTCGATTCAAACATTTTAAAGGACATATTTAAATGATACGCAAAATCACCACTATTTTATTATATAGGTAATAAGAAACTTGTATAATCTATTAATTGTGTAAAGTGGAACTATAAATTTCAAGCGCTCGTTGAGAATTCAACGTCCAAGTGTATATTATTTTATAGAACGTATTCAAATAAATAGTACTCTAACAATAATGACAAATTTACAACCACAAATAAAATTAAACGCATTTCGGAATCAGAGTTATGATAAAAATAGTTATATTCATATGTTTTATATCTATTTACAGAGTACTGCAGTGCTATTAACTATGACTTTATTATTTTCATAACATTTTTTTCTTTTTAAATATTACTATGAATTAAAAAAAATACTCAAAATATATGCGTTTGATTTATTTTTGGTATTACGTAAACCAATTATTTTCAGTTTTAATAGCCTTTATTTTTTTTTTAAGATATACTGAATCTTTAATCAAAGACAATCTTATAGCGATTACTAACATGAATTTTGCAAAATTTCGTATATCCCATAGTCACTATATATTTCCTCATTGCACTTATGTGAAAAGGACAGGAAATAAACTTTAAATCTAGATTACAATGTGATTATAAAATTAAACGCCTAGGTAATGACCAATCGGTATATTATAGTATCTCGAAGATGATTTTTACGATTTCTCACATAATATTGTGCAAAATACTATAATATTTTCCCGTGGCATTTGAAAATGACTTGGTGGTTTACTGTTACGTTTCAAAATCACTTTTAAGCAAACCCCCGCTCCAAACCTATGAGCTGCCGAGAAAATCTCGTTGGTCCGATAGAAATAATAATATACAGGTTGTTAATTTTCGATCAATCAAAACGATAAATGAATACATTAATTATAAATATCCGTTTTAATCCATTTATAGTAATATATAAATGACACGCCTAATGAATCACGTAGGAACAACTTTCTATCACCCCGATTTATAAATAATTACGACTTCTGCAGATCTATTCACTTTTTCACTTTTTTGGTGTTTAATACTACACATACAAAAAATAGCAAAAATACTCGTTGTAGAAGTTCTAAAATTTAGATTCCGGACGATTATTTAGAATCTAAATAATCGCCCGGAATTTATAATATTATTAATTGACAATATTTTATACACAATCTATAGTATATTTCACTCATAGAATTTTATTAAAATTGTAAACTAAAAGAGTGCTAAATTTTATGTGATTACTATATTACAATGTGTTTTTGCCTAAATTAATTATGAAATCTGTAATAATAAAAGATTTTTTTTACTGGATTTAATTGCATTTTACCTTCGTAAAAAAAAAAGAGAGAGAGTTGCGAAATAGGTCAATTTTAATATGAAAGAACCATATATTATTTTAAATTTGGCGTTTACTGTAGTAGGGCCAAATGGGGAATGTGTATTATTATTATTATTATTCCCCTGTACCCTGCGGGAAAAACGTACCAATAAGAATCCGTGTCCAATGCGGATGGTTCACGAACAAATGTTTTAAACAAGACACGCGGTGTTGGAGTTTTATCTGTAATTAAAGCTGACAAACTATTTCGTCAAGAGAGTACAAGTTTTTATAATTTAAGACTAACGCGTTCGTCGGAGGAAATGTCTTCCGTCTTATCATAATAATAATAATAATGTCACGGTTGTTTGTCTTTTTCATCAACGATTGTGTTCATCGGTTACGCTTTTTCCTCCCTTCTTTCGCCCTTTAAGTGACCTTTGGAATTTTTAACTTATTTCAATAACTGCTTAAAAACAATTAAATCTAATTTTTTTCATTGTTCACTTTTCATTGAAAAAATGTATCTCTTATAATACCATTTATGAGAGAATCATTTCCCCACGGTAGTCCTTCAAACTGCAGTTTCTAAAACTGAATATTATAATTTCTTGTTTAATTCTGCTGTTCTATACTTTATTTGATATTGTTCGGATTTACAAAAAGACACCATAATTAGGTACAAAGAAAAAACATAATATTGGGAGTGGCTTATGAGTGTAATCTTTTTCAAGTAAGGAATATTAATTTTTGTTTGACAAAACTTTTTTTTTTACCATGCGTTTGTAAAAAGTCCATTATATTGCGTATTTGCTACTTCTATTAAAATAATATTTACTTACGGTAAATTTGCTACTTGTTAATTTAATACGAATTGACTGACACAGGTTTAAAATATTTCACATCTTAAATTCTGAGTGGAGTGAAGAATGTATTGGTTTTACAAATCTGTGAGTTTTTCCCCCTACACATATGTAATCACAAATTCGAGTAGAAATACTGATCCAAAAGTTTTGATTTTCAAAATTCTCAATACTTTTTGAAGCCTAGACTAACCAAAAATCGACAAAAAAAACGTCATAACCTGAATTTTTTTCATAAATGCGATTTTATATTTTTAACATTACTTTGAAAATAATGGAGCTAGATAGCTAAAACTTTCACCTACTATTAAAAATAATCACGTGCATACCTCATAAAATTTTCAAAAAATTTAACCAGTTTTTAGATAAGTAACACACAAATGTCGATAACTTAACATTATTAAATAACATTTGTTAAATGTAACCTAATCGACCAAGGTAATAACCCAATAACCAAGGTGCGGAGTACGTTCTTTTTTTAATTTTAATTTAACGTATAAAAAAAAATTGTTTTTTTTGATCTTTAAGATCCTATTAGTAATAAGACATTAAACGATTAATCGTGAGTGACAATAGAGAAGAAGCTAGTGATAATTTTGGAAATACCCTTAGTAACTGCGAGAACGACTATTTTCTGGTGACATTGACGAAATCTGTAATCCAAAATGCAGTTTAGCAACTTAAATTACTTTAGTATCATGCTCACGATTATCACATAATTCATTTAACCGTGCTGTATTTGTCCTTTTGATGAACACACATTAAAATGCTCATTATTTTAACAGCTATGAGACCCTATATACACATATAGAGTATACAACATAAAGGGTCACCCAAAGTTTGATAGAAATGTGATAAGGCTCGCATCAAAGTATGATGTAATCCGATCCTCTTTATTTTCACATAAGACCCTTCGAATGAATAAAATATGATTTAAAGAAAAAAAAGTCTTATCGCAATCCGCGCGACGTGCAAGTCTCTTCTAACGTAAAATAATTAAGCAATATCAACTAAACCCTATTGTATAATGTAATATAATACAAGAAGCTTACGGTCAGAATTAAATTATAGATAAAAATAATTCCAATACTTACCTGATACTTACCTGTTTGCGTTCGTTAAAACGAGTACAACGCATATATATATATATATATATATATTATTATTTCATTATTAAATAGAACCTATAGTCGCATAAATTCAAATTATGACCATTGGCCTTTTCCGAGAAAGTCAAAACTCGTCTTGTTGCAAATAATAATTGAATACCACCCGTGTCATTAATAATTATTAGACACAACGACGTGTACAAGGTAATTGTTGTACACAACATTATTAACACATTGATGAAAAAAATCATCTCTTCTCCGGTTTTAATCGCATAATTAATCAGTGCACATTAGACATACATACTTACGTACGTAGTTAATTGTGATGAAGCCTGCACGAACATATCAAATGATTAAACATACTCAATAATCACTTGTTCGTAGAAAACGAATTTTGAAAAAAAAAATCTTCCCGTCACGTTACAGTCATTAAACGTCACCCGGCTAATCTTATGCACATTGTGTTTTATTGCTTTTGATTATTTTTTTTTTTTTTTTTGAATAAGTAAAAATTATTTGGTGTTTCGTTTTGTTTTATTTTTATTCTTTTGTAATAAATTACACGAATGTCTCGACTGACATAAAATTTTATTACTATTAATATATTATTACTTAAAAACAAAATACAACAATAATAATGTAGTGAAAAATAATATCTTTAAGGCATAAAACATGTAAATAAAAACATAAATTATCATTAACTGCTGAGCTCGAGAATGACTGTATTTTTTTTTTTTTTTCAGAAGTAAAACATTGGCAATAAAAACATAAACGTGTACAATGTCCTCTTACACAGAAACATTGTATACACTTTCGACGACATTATTTTCACATAAGTTTGCACAATGCCTTTTTCGTCTTTAAATAATCATATTAATTCTCGTATTATCACGGTATCAAATGATTGAAACTAAATCATGTCACGAGATAAGAGGTAGTCGGATCTCTGGAATTCACATAATTCGTACGGACAGCGATTCGTGTTTTAATTTGCCGAAAACTAGGAATTCCTACCAAAACTCTTTTTGTGTTCTACTTAGTTATGGTCAGAGTAACGAAATATTTCTATCGTCGGTGTTTTTAGATTCTGAGCGTAGAGAAGAAGTCAAAAAATCAAAAGAACTTAAAAAATTCATATTAATATTGATATTTCCACGTTGACAAAACATACTTACCTATTATTAAATTATTTGAAATATCTATGCTTTCATTAAAACTCAACTAAAACACATTTGTAATAAAAATATAAGTTTTAGTTTTAGATTTTGAGTAGAACAAAGAAGCTATTGTTTTTACAATTATTAGGGTTAAGTTTATATAGATAAATATTTATTCATATTTTATTTCACCTAGATAGTTTCATTCCATCTAAATTGTTTATTTATTTAAGAATTATTTAGGTTTAAAAAAGTTACCTACATAAATAATTAAAACCATGGTTAAATTTGAATACTTGAATTGCTTGAAGTTATTACTTTGAATTGACAAAATGTGAATCGTGTAAAATATTCAATTAAAATAAATTTATTTTGTGAAAAATATATTTTTTACTTGTTTAATTTATTCCTATTGTATATTATTATATTGTTACATATCAAAAGTCTTCAGTCATTTAGCTTATTTATTAATATTCTCCGTAAATATGAAAAGAAATCTTAGTATAATTTAATACTATTTGTATTTCATAACAATTATTGTGCAGCGACATATATGAAATTTAAACCTAAGTTTTCTATGTAATTTTAAATATAAAATTCTCAATATTTCTGAAAATTATCTAAAAACTTTTAATATCTGAAATTAATTTTTTTATTTTGTACTTTTTTCACACTTTTTTGACATAAAAAAAAAAAATGTATATATTTTCCTATTCTCAGTTTTTTTTTGCCTGTTCACATTTTTTTGCGTTACATATTATTTTTTATTTTATTTATTTATTTTTTTTTATGTATAAAACTGACAATAATTATTGCGCATTAACTGAAGCACCTTCAGAATCATTTTATTGAAAAAATAACAGTATCCATCAGAAGAGTGAAAAATACCCATAGTTCAAAGTGAGTCCGAATTTTTCGAACATAAATCTTCGACTGCAGAGAGACGAAGAAAATAATGTAATATTAACATCTTATGAATAAATAAAAAAAAAAAAAAAACGAGAATATTATTACTGCTACGTGCAAATATCTCGTTTGGTCTGACTTTTTTGATGTTTTTTAATAGCGACTTAATGCCGTACGGAAAAGTTCCCGTTGGAAAACTTTTTGGAAATTCGTCTCGAAATGAATAATAAATATACAGGAATAATCAAATACAATTCGCCGTAAACTAAAGACAACAAAACAAACATACACGACGACGAGATGAGTGTGTTTAACTAAAGTTATAATATATGCATCTGGGGTATCATTCTCAAAGTAAATTCGGTTTTCTCTTATGCAATCGTTGCTCTTAAACCATACAATTAAACGAGTAAATACTAATGGAACGTAATTTTTGTTTACACTGATTGCATAATGTATATGTGTGCAGCTACGTGTTAATACATACGTTTGTATTTCATGGTTTGCCTAAAAATGTTTTATTCATCTCTCTCTCTCTCTCTCTCTTTTTATTTAATTTCAGAGTAGTAAGGTTTATATTATGTTATACTGAAATATATTCGAGTTTTATTCGCACTATTAAATCTCCAACTAAACACGAACTCATACCGGTGTGTTGGCGTATTTGACTTCAGTGTATTGGCAGGAGGGAGAAGAGAGAAAAGAGGGGTGAATTCAGTCAACTGCAGTCAGTGTAATGATTTATTTCGAATCTGATTTTAATCCGCCTACTCGTAAATCTGTGAAATTCACCAAAAAATAAATTAGCGAAGGTCACCGTGGACGAATATATATATATATATTATTCTGCTCTCTCCTTTGGTCATTACACAGTGTTAACAAAATAAGATAATATATTTATTTAAATTAATAATTTATCATATTCTATCACGTCTAGATAAATTAAAATTTAAAAACTGTTTATTTGATGAATTAGATCAGATAAAGTAATTACAAATTAAATTTTTTCACAATCAAATGATAAACAGTAAATTTCCACTGAATACAGTTATGTCAAATTTACAAACCAATAATTAAATATGTATACAATTTAAAATTACATATAATTTTTCCAGTGGCCTACAAGTAATTTTTTTTATTGTTAAGCATATATTTTTACAAATAACATTTTTCTAATCATCAACTATGTAATTTAATGCAATGATGTTGCAGTGTTTTTATTTTAAAACACAAATGAATATGAAATAAAGATAAAAATATATATATATATCTGGGTAAATTTCGATTATATTGTATCTTAACAGTTTTAAATCTTAATCTTTAATTAGATAATTTTGTGCTTGTGTTTGCTCAACACTGGTCGTACATTGTATAGTATAATATTAAACAAATAAATGGTATACCATATCCTATTATTTTACAAACTATGTAAAACATTCATTACACTAAACACGTACAAATAATAATAATTATAAAACTGATCATCATCATCATCGTAAAATAGCACATAATATTAATTAAAAATTCTTTATTAGTACTTAAAAACAAAAAATAGTACAATATTAATTGTTTTACGCTTTACGGTATTATTTATATAGAATCAATATGAAAAATAATCAGCTGATGACATTATACTATTTAAAATAAACGACACTTAGTGGACATTGTATGTCAGACAGTTTGAATTTTACGCTCGATACGATGCAAATCGATGCGCGTATTTGTGAGTTTTTAATTAGAAAATGTATCAAATGTATCGTATAATAATAATTATTGATGTAGAAAAAAAGTCTAATGATTAAAACGGCATTAGGATAACAACAATGGTCTGTACGATTTACATTTACAACGACGCAACTAAAATAATATTATTAACATTTTTAGTTGTCCCATTAAATATTTAATGGCTTGTTTGCTAATGTTCAATAGACTCGAAGGGGTCATTCCAGTTTTCATTTCGTTGCATAATTGGATAGCAGTAATAATAATAATAATAACGCTAATACCCATCCAATTATTATTCGAAAGGTTTTATTTTGTTTTTGAATTATTTCTTCACTGGGCATTTCGATAATAAATAAACGCGAAACAGTCATAACTCAGCTACACGTTTGAACGTCAATTAATGATTTTAAATACAACGTGGTGTGTGTTTTTTTTTTTTTTTTTTGTCCTCGATTCATTCCAGTATAGGAAATTAATTCAGGTCAGGAGCCAGCCTTAGGCAACATAACGTACGCGAGGGTGTAGGGCACGGGAATATTGCATAGTGCATTGTGCATAGGGTGGACAGGTAAAAATTTTAAAAATCCCAGACAATAAATTAAAATTGTTTATGACATTTTATTAATTGACCTAATCAAACAAAATCTTGCCATTAATATTACCATTAAATGTAAAGAATTTGAAGTTTAAATTATGAAATTAAAAATTATACTTAGTACAAAAGAACAAAATAATCAAAATCTTCTTAAAAACATAAGTTATAACATTTTTCTTCTGTTATCACCATCATGTACTTTCTTCAAAAACATTTAATATATCATAAACGTATAAACTATAAAGTATTAAGTCAAATTCCTGGACATTACTGTGTGTTAGGTCAAAACCGGTAGAAAGTAATATCTCAAAGAATATCTTCAGAACATGAGTTCCAAAATATTTGAAAAACACCAGAATACGAGTTCCAAAATCGGTAATGTACCGGGTTTTACGGGATAAGTGTCCACCCTATAAATTGTGTATGAACAAAAATAATAAAAACCAATGCAATATTGTAATAACATCAGAAGGCATTGCTGAGAGAACAGAGATATAACTCAAAATTGGTCAAATTTCTGGTTACAGCTGATTCTAATATTCTAAGTGTTCTATTCTATAATTCAGTTTGTGTTTTATTTTAATATGTTTTTATTAAGACCATTTTCATAATTACATAATACAATATTATATAAGAAAAATAATTATAAAACTATGGAATACAATAAGAATTATTATTTTTTCTCTTAATGATACAATTTAAATGAATTATGTTATTTGCACTATTGTTGTTCATTTATCTTATAATAATAATTAATATAGATACAATATAATTTAGAGTTTATTATAAACACTAGAGCTTATTGTTTTAATTGACATATTTTATTAATTAATCAGGTTAAAAGCATGACATATAATCAAAATGTTTTCAAACATTTTTCAATAATATCAATAATAATGTACCAGTAAATAACATCCACCAATCCTAATTAAAAATAATGAAATTTAACAGATTTCTCTCGAAATGACATAAAACTTTATAAAAATTTGATTTAGACCGAAAATTTTAGTTTGTGGATTGTGTTCAATTTTTTCAGTGGTGTATATTAAATACTAAATTATTATTGTTATGATAATAATAATCTTAATTAATTTGGGCCGTCCAAACACCGTGTATGTGTAGTAGCATACACTGACAGCATTAAGGCGTACAATAAATGTTTTAACGAAAAAAAAAAAATTTTAAAAATCAGTTCTTAGTAAACTTTTAGTAAAAAGGATGAAATAATAATATTCTAAACCCTTTAAAATGATTATATAGATAATCATATAAGGAAAAGTATGCGAACCAAAGTCCGCTTGACTTTGTACAACATTATACTAGAATTATTAAAAACAAAAAAAAAAAAAAAAAAACAAGAGACCTTACATCGAATAATATTGTACATAATGAAAACACTTATTTTCTGTTTTACGCGGTGCCACAATTTGGAGGAAAAAATTCGTATAAAAAGTCAAAATTAAATAATAATAATAATAATAAAAAAAAAAAAAAAAAAATAGAAGTGATTCCTAATAAAAATAATAGTGGACCGTAGTAGTAATATATAATAATAATTATAGCCCCGTTGACGACGATTTCCGCCGACACGACGGCGCGCTAAAAGTGGGCAGCGTTTAGCTGCAGGAAAGGCTTCCTGGGACGACAGTGGCGGCGAAGAGAGCTGCCGCCGCGGCCATGACCGCCACCAGTACCGCGGTACCGGGACCGTTACCGCCGGCGCGGTTGGCCGCAGCGTCGCGGGACGACGGTTGCCGCGGGGCCGCGGCCTGCGGCTGCAGCGTGGTGGTGGTGCCCACGCCCTTGCACACGATCTCCTTGACCAACAGGTCCCGGTAACCGGCCAGCGTGGTGTTGGCCGGCTCGGTACAGTAGTTCTCGGCCAGCAGTCCGGCGAACCGGCTGTCCGCGTCCTGCAACAGCCCCGGGAACACCTGGTTGATCTTCAGCACGCTGATGCGCCGCGGGTCGCAGTCGCACACGAACCGGTTGCCGGACGCGCGCACCGACGGGCCGACGCCGAACAGGAACGGGCCCAGGTCCACGTTTTGAACCACGTTGTCCACGAACTCCACGGTCCGCGGCTGTTGCTGCTGTTGCTGTTGCTGTTGCTGCTGTTGCTGCTGCTGCTGTTGCTGCTGTTCCGGTTTCAACAGTTGCATGTCGGCCGGCAGCGTGTCGAACGCGTTGCCGTCCACCCACACGTCAGCGTCCGACCGCACTACGGTCACGCTGTCGCCGTACACCGCGCCGAACCGGTTGCCGGACACCCACACGCCGCGCTTGGCGTCGTCCACGACCACCGCGCCCGGCTTCAAGTCGTCCAGCGTGCTGTTCATGATCCTCACCGGACCCGATCTGACCGTCACGCCACCGGTCTCCACCGATTTGATCTGTTGGCAAACGACGCATGCGCGATTAGTATATTATTTTGTCACAATTGTTATTATGTTATTATTAATTAAAGAACAGGGGACGAACAAGAGGAACGGGAGCGAAGATTATTCTGGTTGAAGGCGAGTTCTGTATATTCCTAATGGCTTTTCAAGATAAAAATTTCAAAAACAAGGACAAAATTAATTTGTATTTGAAACGAAAACGTATTTTACTTAATTTTAATTAGATACAGGATTTTGGTGACTTTATTCACAGTTTAATTTAAAAAATTTGTTTTACTATACAATTAAAGGTGGCCATTGATTTTTGGGGCAGAGATCTACTAAGCACAAATTTTTTTTTTTGAACATCAACTTAATGTAATCTCGAAAACGTATTTAATTGGATTACATTTTTAAAAGATTTATTCATTCAGGTAATTATTTTGAATGTTTAAGGTTTTGTTGCTTTTTTAGGTCATTAAAATATTTCATTTAATGATAAACTAATACCCGAACGGCTGATTTTTTAAATAATAATTGTATCCTCTTAGTTTTTCGTTTCAGACAAATTATTGGTATTCTAGTCTCTGTTTTCGGACACTCATCATATACACAACTGAACAAACAATCGTCTCTTTTAGTTTTCCTATTCTAAGTTTTGGCTTTGGCGTAACAAACGAACGACTAATATAAATTAGTGTGCACATAGCAACCCTTGTGTGAACTACCTTAGTGACTTCTATGCATACGCCGGTAATTCATCGATTTTACTCTTCCGAGAAATGATAAATTATGTTCTAGTCTAAATATATAGTTTTGATTTTTTCCCCATCTATATCTCGTAATATTTAGAAATAATTATAAATGCAGAGGAATTTATTTTGAGGGGAAGAAACGCATATTGATATTTTTAAATATTCTTAAAATTGCTAACTAGATGTCAATGTAACATGAAAACCGTATTATTAAACGCGTACCTACACTATTGACAAATGTGTGTGACAAATTTGAGTGAACCTTATATAGAAAATACACGGTGAATTATTAAATTATTTTTTTCTCTCGTACATTGAATAGCGACGGAATTTTTATTTTTAATGTTTTATTTTTTTTTTCGTCACAGCTTTAGGATTACTTTATATAATAATGTGCTAGAAAGTTGGATTGAATTTTTTTTTTTTTTTTGTATGATTTATTCACAAAACGTAATTTTAATTTAAAAAGTTCTTTAATGGCATTCTGAAAACTCGGCTGCAGGAGAATGTTTTATGTACGTATAAAACCTTCTTAATTTAAATTTCGTTTCAAAACGAACTTCATAAAGGAGAAGAGATCGTCGAGATTAAAATAACTATACACTTAATTAACGCGAATCGCCGAATGGCATTTATCCGAACGTCAAACGGCGGCGGCGCGGCGCAGACTTAATACACTGCAGTTATTATCTCTAATTATACGTATACGAGTTTATAGTTGTCGCGGCACTGACAAAAAAAATAATTCAACCACTCCGTGGTTCTAATAGTATGGCTTTACCAAATTGACACGTGCGAGAAATCGTCGAGTAAAAATAGTTTTTCGAAATGTACCGAACCGTCCAAAGGGTTAAAAATCGAAATATGATATTTCTGGAATAGGATTTTTTTTTTCGGAACTCGACACCAAGGGATTCGCATTGTTTTCACAAATATTATTCGGCCGGGAAATTTGTCCCGAGTTTTCGGTCGATTCTCCGCCAAGATACTGCGCGCCACGCGACGAATATCACCTTTGTTGCGCCGTGTTATTATTATTATTATTATTAATACGGCGAACGCACTAAAAAGTATAATATTATATTATATTATAATGTTGGTATCGCGTGACACGGATACAACAAAAGATATACATTCCGCGACGAATACTACTACTAAATATTATTGCTGATAACTCATTTCGCTGCTCTTCCGCCAGAAAGTTTATTTCCATTTTATTGTTCGCGACGACCGAGTTTTGGAAGCGACACAACAATATAGTAGGTACTTCGCGGCGAAAAAGAGCACCGCGAGGGTGAATTTGTTACAAATGATCAAATGAGATATAATTTTTAACCCGCCTCAGTGGGGAGACTAAATGATTTTACTCGTTTCGGAAACTCGTGTACGCGCGCGCGCGTTTTTTGTTTTTCATATTGTTCCCTGCACTGCTCTAACAGAGTTTATATTGGCCAGCGGAGAAAATCACGTTTACGTTTGATGTAAAACATTCTCGTCGCGTAAACGCGTCATTTAAAAATAAGTAAAATTCCATTAGACAAATTGAAAACCCCCGGGGATTTCAAATTATTTTAGACAACCGGCGGCGGAAAGTATTCGTGCAGCACTTAAGAGCGCCGTCAACGACGACGACGATGGCGTCGCAGTCATAATAATAATAATAATAATAATAATACCATAGTTCAATTTCCGCGTACCACTCGAAATGTACGCGATACGTAAATTACTCAAACGTGGTTTAATAATATATTTTTTATTTTTCCCAATCACTGTGCTAAAACGCGATTGACATTTATTGTATACCGTTGATTTATTGCGCAGTTAATTTTTATTGATATTTTTTAAATGTTTTTATTTGAAATTTAAAAATTTTAATGTCAGCAATTTTATTCGCTTATTAATGTGATAAATATCGAGCCGTAATTATAATACATATTATTCACGAATATTCAAGTGTATTATAAAGAACTAGAACTTTTTAAATAAACAAATCCCATCCGAAAAGCATATAATACCCATGGCGCGAAGGGCATGGCCAGTTTTTTTACCATAATTTTAATTGCTTTGGTATAATTATATTCGGAAACATCTGTGGGAGGCCACTGCATACCCTGAAAAATAATAAGTCAGCGCACGCCTATGGAACTAATGGAACTAGACGACTTCTATTACGAATGTTATGTGTTTAATAGTAATCACATCGCTTTTAAACACTTTACCGTTACAGACACTTCGTGCACGATCGGGACATCGTTTTTGATTTCAAAACATAATACCAATACAAGTATATACCTTCGACTACGTTTCGGTACAAAAAAAAAAAATAACGATTTTAATACTACACTCGTTTTTATACACATTTTTTTGTATAATATTATTATATCACTCGCATTCCGACTGTGCATCTTACGACTCGTATTATTATTATTATTATTATTATTATAATACATTTTGTATTCCGTATACTCGACACGCATTAACCGGACGGATGATTTTCTCCGGCGATCGTATAACCGTATATTACACTTGAACGTCGTGGCAGTGTCGTGTGGGGAGAAGGGAGACACCCGTTTGGGAAACTTTTCACGAAATAAACGTCGATGTTGTCCGTAGTGCTAGGATATTTTTTTTACAATCTCCGACGACTATAAACTAAAAGTAGATAAAATAGAGGGAAAAAAAGAATATAATATAAATTTATTTCTTAAAAAGTATGCTCGACCGTATAGGCTAAAGGTTTAGATATCAATTAGGTATGCGGCAGCTGCTTTGTATATTAGTGTCGTGACTTTTTTTTTTTTTTTACGACTGAAGCGCGTGTATTATATTTTCCCGAACCAAATAACGCGAGGATTGAATTCTGATGGTGACCTTTACCGGACCGAAAACGTGCTCCTTTTAAACGGTAGTACGTTTGCGTCCCATCCAAACGTGCGGTATTTTTTTTTTCAACGCGTAAAATCAACACTATACGTGACGACGACGACGAAGAAGTGGAGGGAGACGAGAAATTATATCGTTGTAACGATCAATATGCATTTACCGATGACCGTTGATCGAAAAAAAAAATCGAAAATGTTCCAAGTCAATAAGAAAAGATGGTGTGGATTACTGTGTGTATAAAAAGATAGACGGTGTGGATTATTGTATAGGAAATTTGTTTAATCTTCCCGCGGTCGTCGGACCGAGAACGCACCGCTATTCGAGTACCGAAATTTACAGCGAATTCGATTGTTTTTTTTTTTGGAAAAATTACCGAACGATTTCCCGTCCGCGATCGCGAACGAACGTCGTTGGATGGAGACGAACGATGCGATTAAACGTTACGATTATTTTTGCACAAGTGTCTCGTTTCATTGTTATTATTATTATTTGTTTTTTTTTTTTTTTGCAATTATGTTTGCTTTGTTTTTTCTCTTCCTTCTCTTTTTCACCCGGGCGCGTCTCCCTCAGCCGTGAGACCGAAATCAACGAATCCGAACACGAAACGGATGTTCTCACGTTCTGCTCGGCATTTTGCATTCACGCCGTGTTATGTAACATTTCTTCAATACACCGATATAGCGTGTATTAATAATTATTTTTGCACGCGACCGGATCGCGTATTCCAAAAGTATTTCGCGCTAGTACAACTCACCCAAGAAAATTTTAAAAAAAAATAATAAAAAAAATTACCGCAGTGACTTACGAGATGCGTATAGAGACAACAGTATACTTTCTATTACGATTAACGATTAAAACGTTTGAAAACGCATAAAGAAATTTACATTAAAACTTATTGTTTTCCTCTCTGTTATTGGTTTCTTGTGTTATTCGTAGTTTCTTGTGTTTCTATAAGCTGTCCATTTTTCCCCCCTTCGTGCTGTCGGAATTGTATTGTATTTAACTGCAAGTCCGTAAGTTCTAAAAATGAATTATGTACTGTACTTGGTCCCTTATGGTCGATTAAGTTCAAAAATAAACGAATAACACAACTTTATGAGACTTCGTTGTATACTTCGATCACATCTTTAATTAAACGGTTATAATTTGTAGATAATTAGAATAATAAAAAAATTGTAGAATAATTAATTCATCGTCCGAGTAGACAAGTTAGAGAATAAGAATTCACATGGTGGTTAGACTCACTTTTTAACACGTATGAATTGTAAGTATAAATATATAAATTTGAATTTTTTTCATTTAAAAACATATAAATGACAAAATTTTTAAAGTTTATAACAGTTGAGTAGAAAATCAGGTATGCCCATAATATTTATCTCTGAGATTATATTTTTATATTAATTTTTTAATTAAAATAATATATTTCAATGCACAATTTACTGTTATAGTACATACGCTGCAGAGAAATAAAAATTATTTTTTATCGAGCGATAATACATTTAAGTTTAAATTACTTTTATTAGTGATATTTTATTAATTTAGCAATCTGATTTAAAATAGCACACTTCAAATAACTAAAAGTAAATAACTTGATTGTATATTTTATTTTAGCGTACATATAAATCAAATACTATTTCAAACTACAGGACATAAAAAAAAATGCTGCTTATAAATAGAAAAGAAAACTTTTCAAATCAATACACACTTCCAGATAAATATATATACACACTACAAAACATTTAAGTACTTATTGACTTAATTAATGAGAACCGAGTGTTTAATCACAATTAATCACATTTCACTCGGCACAATAAAGAATTTTAAATAATTAACAATGCCCATAATTTAATTAATTTTATTATTTCCGATGCCGAAATAAACTCAGCTTCTAATTAATAAAATACATTTTACCCGAGCAGCGAGTGTTGTGACATCTATGCCAAAATTAACTCGTATATCACCTACAATAGTACGTCTCGCTAATTAAAATAGATGATGGAAAAAAATTAACGATAATGGGAGCGCGATTTATTGCGTCAACTATAAGAGGGCAAAAGTTAAATCTCGAACATTAAATCGTTCAAGCTGATTTTTTAATAATGTAAAAACATTTATCTTGAAACGCATCTATGCAGTAGTTATAAATTACAACAAAAAGAAAAAAGGGAGAGAAGAAGTGCTTTTATTCGAAATTGAATTTCAAAGAATTATAATTTCTTAAATGTCTTCCGACACTGTTTTATTTAGTAAAACAATATTACTGTAACGGCTGCATCGTGAAAAATCTAAATATGGTTGGTCATAAAACTACGAAATATTATAATAATTATGTGCGGTTTACATTATTGTACATTTAATTAACAGTTTTATGGCCGAGTGAATGCATAAAAACGTGAGTGCATACAATTTTCGAAATTAAATATTCATTTTTAATAAATTACATTTTCAAATCGTACCCCTGAAATGTATTATAGGTATGTTATTGGTTGTTGATTTAATACGGTCTGGCGGAATATTTGCTTTGCGCATTATATTATTATCATGATTATTACATCATAAAGAATACAATGACAGAATGTACTATTTACGATGGTCTTTATTCGAGACGTTCAAAACGAAAGGGGAAAAAGAAACACATTAAAAAAGAAGAAGCAGATTTTGAAAACATATTTAAATCAGTGTACAAAGTAAGTTACATGAACAGAGAGACGTTCTAGAATATTAAAAGGTTTTATTCGACAAAAATATCTTGTGTTCGGACATAAAAATGAAATTAAACAATACGCATCGTAGTAATTTATAGAAAAGCATTAAAAGTTTGTTCGGGGAGTTTACATTTCCTTTGGCACGGCTATTGAATTTCAAAAAAAAATAATAATAATAATAAACAAATAAATAAAATGAATGTAAAAAAGAAAAAAGAAAATCAGCCGTTTACTTTTGCAGTAATAAAATAATTTTCTTTCATCTTTATAATATCATGTTCCTCGGTAAGCTCCGCCATGCATGTATAATGTATTTGAGCCCTAAAAGATCTGCCGGTGCAGAAATAAAAGCGTAAACTCTCATTTCACCACGACGGATAATAGCTGGTTTTTATTTTCTCAGACATTCAATGGTAAATGTTTCGAGTTCTCTTTGGACAATTTAGACGGATATAAAGCGCATCTCAACGACGGCCGCTCGAATACGTTTTTATTGTCGTTTTTTTTCCACCCATACGAAAAACAATTATCATAATAATACGGATAAAATTAATAAAATTAATAATATGACTTAACGAGATCACTTCGTTATTCGGCGCTTCGTGCTTTCGATCTCACGGAAAAACACCTAAATTTTAGTAATAATAATAACTAGATAAAAGTCATAATTGTTCGTGAGAAATCAATAGTGATCATTTTTAAACAAACATTAAACCTATAACATAAAGTGCTCGGAGTGAGAGAAAAACGAGGCGTTTCAAAATTGCCTCTCTTGAATTATGAAAATCGGAGATTTATCTAATCAATATAATATATTACGTTTTATGACAAGTTTAGGTTAACTTCTTAACTCACATTACATGTAAATTATAACAGTGGATTTTGGAAGTATTCGTGCAATTATTTCGAACACGTGGAATAGTCAAAACATATTTGAAATTTAATGTGCGTGCTTAGAAAGTTGATATTTTCTTAATAAAATTCATTAATTTATTTTAATTTATATTAGTATAATTATTGTTATTTGTGTGAATATTTTATTAAATGTATTCGTAAGTTTTACGTTATTTTCATAGAGCCAATTAACCTCATGACAGGGAAAGTAAAGCTCGTGAGTTGAATGAAAGTGGCAAAAAAAATGATCAAATATTTTGAAAAAACCTAATGATTCTGAAAATCATAGAGGACTTAAAACCACGTTAGCTCCGCAAACATTCGCTTTATTTGAAAACACCAAGTTTCAAAAAGAATACGTTCGAGAAAGTTTTGGTTCCTGGAAATGCTTTCTGATTTTGAGAATGGATTATATTATTTTTTAGATGAATAGGAACGCAAATTAATTCTTGACTTTTGGGAATTTAATCACATATATCTTTTTTCTTTTTATGTGTTTTTTACTCATAAAAAATAAACAACTTCTTTATCAAAAATAACCTTTGATCGAATACAGAAGTAAATAATATAATACTAGTATATACATATATTAATTATTTATTGTATAACACACAATACGCATATTTAAACAACATTAGAATATTCAATATGAATTAAATAGTTTTATTGTGTGTACACATGTACGTGTAGGTATTTTTAAATTTTATCACAATGATATTACTATAATAGCTATTTTAACAAAACAGTATTAGTTTAAATGTATTTTAATAACCGTATAAAGAATATGAGAAATATTTTAAAGGTTTTATATTAAAATTTTATCAAGTTTTGAGATAAGCTAATTACGAATCAGTTCCTTTTAATATCAAAAGAAAATTAAGAATATTGAAAACCGGAAAAGGGTTTTATTATCATCTGTATGTGTGTGTGTGTGTGTGTGTTGTGTACCCGAACGTTAGAAATGTACTTGTCGTACGCGCAACATCATTGGAAAAAACGGCAAAAAAACAATAATACAACACAGACCGTTAACATATTTTCGGAAAACAATAGTAACGTCACGCGCGTAGATGGCGCGGCTAATTAAAATTTTACATGTAAAAACATCTCGCCCGTACACGGCGATCGTGTCCTATTTAGAAAATTCGTTGACCTCATCGTCGTCGGGAAAACGGAGAGCCGTTAAGGTACAAAAAAAATAATAAAGTGTGAAAAAAAAATAAAACCAACCAAAAAAAAAAAAACAGTATTGTGCCGCGTCTCTCTGACAATAGATTGTCCAGCGACACGACCCGTTTCGGCGTCGCCCGCGGTGTGTGCTACAGCAGTCTTTATTGAAATAATTATCTAACGTCATTGTGATGAGAAAAAATTATCGACACCGCTATAAGTCCTGTCCGCTAGAGCGAAATACGAATGAATAAAAAGTCGTGGCGCAAACGCCAAGGCGCGGCTTTTTTGTTTTTCTAAACATATTGTTTCTCTCTCTCTCTCCCCATTAATTTCCCTCCACTCATTTGAAACTGTTCTCCTCGTCCACAAATAACGTGTTATTGTTATTATTTTGTCGTACTCAAAAATAATAGTTTTTAATCGCTCACTCGTCTCAGAAAATCATTGGAATACAAATAATACCGTAACATAGGATTATTTTATACCAATTTTTTGTGTTTTGATCTAAAATTAAACACTGCTACTATAATTCCTATGAGAGAGTTTTTAAAACTTCATAATCTTTTTTAGGTATGAATAAAATTATTGTAAATAATTATGTGTAATGAAAAAGTGACTAATTTAAAAAAGTAATTTTCAATAATTTATTTAATAGTTGCTGTAAAATTAGATATGGTATTGAGTTACTTGACACCATCATCCATAACTCACCAGATTTCAATACTGGTGCAGTTTTTTTTAATTCTAATTATAAAAGGTATCCATTTCGAACAAAATTGAAAGAAAAAAAAATCAATAAAAAGCTAGAAAATCTTCTTAAATAATAACATTTTAAAATAATCATTCAAATGACGTACAAAATCTAATTTTTAAACGAACATAGAATAATTTTTTATCGTTTTTTGCGTTTATCATTACATACTCTAATCAAGAGTACTAAAATGTTCAATGCATATTAAAGTTTAAATGATTTCAAAATATCGTTTATAGTAGCAGGAACAAAATTATAAAAAAACAATAATGTTCCTATCCTTACTATTACACCCCATATTAAATTATACGAACAATTTTTTATTTATATATATATATATTTTTTTTTTTTTTTTTGTGTAAAGTTACCATACAAGGTGCAAAATAAACCAAGTTAACGGTTTTCAATTATTTTCATACGTGCAGTAATAAATAATAATACGAAATATGAAAAATCGACGTTCTTGTTGTCGTATAATTCGCATACGTACAAACCACCGGGATGTCAAATAGTAATAAAAATATAATATTTTATTATGGTGCGGTAAACAGCAATTTTCAAAACTCGACGAATTCTTACGAACGGTATATTATTATTATTATTGTGTTCTCTACGCGAATTTGTACGTGTAAAGTTTTCTCAAACGTTATTTTTCTATTCGTTATATTTTCGTTTCCTTTCCCCCCCCTCATTTTCAGTCTTTGTATTTATACATTTATTTATTTATTTATATTATTCGACTAACATTTTAACGTCGAAAGTTAGACAATCAATTTTATAACACGAAAAAAAATAAATAAATAAATAAACTTTTACTTCTTAAATATTTTGCATTTTATTAAGATTGTTTTGTTCGTCAACTTTACGCACTTTTCTCGGGAACGTGTCTTCGTTGTTGAAAACTTCTTGTTAAAATATATCACTTACCTACTTCTTACCTACCGTAGAGCTCGAATCCGAGATATTTTATAACGTGTTGGCCGGCGGCGGACGGGAAGAAGGAAGAAGAAAAAAAATCTCAAACGACAAACACTTTTATACATTTTAATGCGCTCGTATCTTTTTTAACAGACTGCATTTACATTGTCGTCGACATCCATCGTCGTCGCGCGCGCGTGAGGTCCAGGGTTCGGTCTTATCGAAGACACAGTGCATATTACAAAACGTTTATCGATACAATATTATTATTATCATTCATTAAACGTACACCGCGTGTTGTGTTGCTTACATTATAATATTACAACATTTAAGTGCTTTTCTCATATATTGTTATTATTACTCCAAAACTATACATCCCGTGTTGAATCATAAAGAACGTGTACACTAGAACAAGGTATTGTTCCGGTGTTTTCTCTTGTGACATCGGTTTAATAATTATTAATCGTACAACAGACTAATTTTAATATAAATTGTTTTTTTTTATTTTTTATTGTTTGTTCGTGATTAAATCGAAAACAATAATGTTTTATCCGCGTGGCGTTTGTTTTTATACTATTGACGCGTTACCAGCATTCGAAACGGTTAAGTAAACGAACTTCTTCCTCGATTTACACGCAATAGAATTGAAAATATCTCCGAGTGTGTATGATTTAATATTATATTATTAAGTCTTGAAAACATTACTTTGAGACACGTTTTAAAATCGAATTCCGTTAAAGTCAATCGTATACTGATTTTGCTCTACTCAGCATCGCCGATGGTATTTCATTTGAAACGGTTTTTTTTTTTAAGTGCATTGCTAAATAATTAATCTCGTTGAAATTAATATTTCATATAAGTACGTCATAATACTATTGTGTATTACAACATAAGTACTTATTATTGTATTGCCCCAAACTACTGCAAAAAATTATGAAATAAGTCCTTATAATTCACCAGATTCATTTCAACCTAACTTTAATACTCTGTAAACCGTACTTAAATCATCAGTTTAACAATGTTAAAACTACTTGAATATTATATTTTTAATTTTACTTTTTGTATTTCTTAATACGTTTAATTTAACTTGATGAATATGTTATTAACTCGATAATAATAAATTTCCAGCTATGGTTAATCAAATAATGTTTTACTTTTCTTTCAAATAATATTTTATTTTTCAGATGAATTATTTCAAAAACTAGGAAGCGAAAAATTGTTATTAAAATCCTATCTATACCTGTTTCAACTAGAATCAACTAAATAATATATTTCTTTCTATGTCTTTTGACAGCTCTAACCCATTTTTATACAATAAATCTATAACGGATGGATTTCTGAATAATTGATTTTCAAATATAGCAATCACAACAACTTTCAAACTGAATGTAATGCACAAAGACGTGTGTTTTTTTCGCCTGTTTTACATATTATTATATATTATGCTTTTCAACCAATTTTAGAAGTACATTTTCCATGAAATTATAATATTCGTTAGATGTAAAGTTTGTAAAATTGAATTGAAAATTTGTTTATATATTAAACTTAAGCAGTGCATTCTCAAAGTTTAATTTCAACATTGTTGTGTTCTCGGTATAAAACTTTTGAAATTATTTTTAAAACTCAAATATTCTAAAGATAGCAATTACTGCGAAAATGAATCATCCGCCATTAGTAGCATTAAGATCAAAATTAATTATTATCATTCGTTTTACGTTTATGTCGTTTCATTAAAGCAAATTCAAACAAATCCTGAGATGTCTGAAGAAAAAAAAATACAGGCAAATAAAAATAATACGAGTGGCAAACAAATCAATACGAACCCCGTTGGGTCATGCGCCATTTTCCCGCGAAGTTTGATTACTTATGTGTCAAAATACGTTTCAAATTAAATTTAGTGCTCAATTTAAATATAATAACGTGACTCGTATATTTCAATATTTAAACTTTTGGACCGTATATACGATGTACAAAACGAATATTAAGTTAATAACTCCTACTGCTTTGTAGAGCCGCGCGCATTATATATACATTTTCATTCGTCGTCTTAGCCCCGGAATAGTATTAATTCAATTTACGTTTTGTTTTCAATACCGTAAAAATAAATATGTTACGGGCAAAGTGGGGTAGACGGGCATTGTGCACAGTGCCCATTAATTTTGGGTAAAGTAATCAGTTATTAATAATGGTTTACTTTGACTGGTCATTCTATAACAATGTCCAGACAATTTGGATTGCCCGACATACTTTTGGTCAAAGTAAAAATGTACTGTATAAATGTATAAGGTATGTAGAATTGTTGATACTCAATAACGAGGTACACTCGAAACCTGTTATAACCTAAATACCTATTATATACCTAAACTGACCGAGCTCATTCCAAAATTTACAAAAACAAGCTACGAAAATGAAAGAAATATCAGAAAATAGATTCTGCTAGGGGAAAATTGGCGAAAATGTGATGATATGAATACCCGATGTGGATAGAGCAAGATGTGATCTTCAAAATATTCTAGGTGTCATACTTTCTGATAATTTAGAACTTAATATTTAATCTTATTTAAAGAATTAATTAAATGTATATTTCATAGTGAAAGACAATTTGTTCGAAATTGGAACCAAGGAAGGAAAAATAAATCAAATATATAGTCGTAACCAATTTAAGTTATGCAAGAAGTCTTTTATTACGACCGACAAAGTATCTGAAAACATAATTTCAATAAGAGAGGTAGATAACACATTTCTTACTTAGGTGGTCAAGGATATGATAAATGTGGTTGTACACAGAAATGCCAAACAAAAAAGTACAAATGTAAAGCAGCAGGTAAACTGTGTAACTCTAAGTGCCACAGTAACAAGCCGTGCTCAAATAAATAAATAATTACGATACCTATGTATACTATTATGTATCAAATTAATAATTATTAATAAATTAATATAATGTTTATTTTACAATAGTTCTATCAATGGTAGCATACATTACCCTTCACGCAATCGGTCATTGTACATAATGTCCGAGCAATGTGTTTTATTTTCACATTAACCACTAATAATTGGGCACTGTGCACAATGCCCAAATACCCCACTTTGCCCGTAACATTGTATATGGGATCAATAAGACAAATTAAATTACACAAATGAAACGTTCGGAACAATAATAAAACGCGTTTTCAGTAATAAAATGAAAAAAGTTATTACAATCTCTGCATTACCTTAAAAAACACTGTTTAATATTATAAAGAGCCGAGTGTTTCGTAGTTTTTAATTAAACAACGCAAATACGATACAGGTAGACCGTTATAGAGTGTAATTAATACGGCGGTGTGTTATTGCACCCGTTGGATATTAAATAGTTTCGCAACGTTTTATTTATCATATTATTATAAATATTATATTGTTATACATTGCGCGAAACTCGATAAGTGTTAATCAGTGTCACACACGCCGCGCCGCCGCCGGTAAAATAATAACAATAAAAATAAAATAATATAATCGACGAAAATAATATTATCATAAAGTACCGCGGCGGCGTAGTTACATATTTTTTATAATTATTATACTCGTGTGAGGAGATGTCGGGCGCGAATTCGATCTCTTGAATAATAACGAGTGGACAGTGTAAAATGAACCCAAGTTACATGTCGTCTGTCGTCACGTTGGTAATTAATATTTCTTCCAACGTATTATAGTGAAAGAATTCGGATATAACGACACCCTTAAAAAGCCGGACATACTTCGCACGATGGGTGTACTTCGCACGATGGGGTTTTCTTCGCTCCTTGGGTGGTACGCTCTTGGTGGGTGTATTAAATTTTAAAGAAACGATAAATCATTTCTTCAAT
>JAIPRM010001053.1:0-43082 GCA_025469315.1 Stegophylla sp. TES_Ste_2020 | reverse complement strand
GAAATATGCACTAAAAGATGAAATATGCAATTAAAATTGTAAAATAAGCACTTAAAATAGGAAAATGACGAAATATGCAAAAATATGCACTAAAAAAGTTTCATTTTTTAAATCGTTATGTCATAAAGCAAATGTTGTGCTCACTTAGCATAGGTATCATACGATCAACCAGAATAAATATGCAAATGCATACAAATCCTCGCTCTACTCATAAGTAATTATAATACGTTACTTTTTGTATAACAATACAGAAAAAATCCCGGTTTTTCCAGGATAATACCTGGATCACTACATGTATCCCGAAAAGATGATCTCTAGGCCAGAGTTGAATAATATATAGTTAAACTGTTAATAATATCAATTGTAATACATTTCATAAAAAAATCGGTACATTTGAAAATATTTAAATACAGCCATTGTTAATAAAAATAAATACGTAATAGATTTGTGAAATTTCGAAGTTTGTAACGCGTTATATTAAAGAGATTATTAAAGAGATATTAGAGATTTAATTTCCATTAAATTTTCGTTGCTTAGAAAACAGTAGTATCGAAATTGCGTAGAACGTTACAATAAATTGTAATAACGCGTTACTTTGTGTTTCCATCTCTACTCAACACTGTGTGTAATTCATATAGTTATGTTTTAATTTTTTTCAAAGTAAATTATTATTTTAATTTTCTTATGAGACAATGGCAACAGCAATTTTTAACTTAATATCCCGTTCTTGTCTGAAACAAGGGGTTATTAAGCGTGCATAATGTTATTGTCACGACTCAACAATAATGATCAGGGTTTAAGAAAACACGAAATCTGTTAAAATCGAGTAGAGAGTTAATAAGTAGAGAAAAAAAAAGTTCGACATATTTCGCATCGTGGGTATTCTTCACCCCTCGGGTGAGACTTGATGGATGTATTAAAATTTAAAGAAACGATAAATCATTTCTTCGATAAAACGAGTCTGCGCGAAAATTTTGTTATAGTAGTTGATTTCGTCAAAAATAAAACATTTATTGACTATAATTATTGCGTAACCATGGTTGCCACATTCAACAAACTTATTGGTCGCTATTAAATATTATCTATAGCAACCAAATAAACAATAAAATGACGCAAAAACGCATTTTACGCTGTATCAACCATTCAAAAATATGCGAAAAAATTCCAAAAATGACGTCTTCAAAGCACCATCTAGAGCAATGATTCTCAAAGTGTGTTCCTCAGACCTTAATCACAACGGTTTCGCGAGTTAGATTCGTAATTCGACCGTTGTTTTTCCAAATATACTTAAGATTGAATCCAATGCAAAAATTTAAAACAAAGTCTTCTTCAGACTCACCAGTTCAACTCACAATAATATTATGGCCACAAATATTATAACTTATTACAAGGGATGTAGAAAATTTACAAATTCTTAAGAAACCACCTCAAATGCGAGTATAAAAAAATCCTGTTTTAATTATATAATATAATTGGCTTTTTACATACAATGGGTATGAAAATAATTTCAAAGTCCAACCTGAACCACCTGCTCACCCGTCCGCCGGTTTTCATTATTTTCATGTGAGCGAACACAGGTATCATGTATGATGCGTACACAGGTACGGATACCCGCGAATACCAGAACTACGGGTAATCCGCGAGAAGGGGTGGCGCAGAGTGAACGCGACGGATGGGGTCATGGAGTAGCTTAATTAATGGCGTGCAAAGGCCTCTCGAGTGCGCGCGCCCGCGCTCTCCGTTCTTACCGGTCGCGCGCGGTAGCCGACAAACGGAAAATACACTCGCAATTAGTTAACGGGCGCACGTCAAAGACCTGTGGGTGGGGGTGTGCAGAGAGGACGAGACTGAAAGAAAGATGATATAATATATATATACAGGGTGATTCATTAGGCATGCGCTCACTGGCCCTTTTTTGGCCGTAAAAATGAAAAAATTTGAAATTTTCTCTTTGGAGTATTCGACTCACTATAAAAATTATGTTTTGCATAACTTTTTTTTTCAGTTGACACCCATCCCTCTTTTATTTTAATAAATTGTGAAATTTTACTGTGAATTTTGATGTATTGAATTCAAAATTTGAACTGGTGGTTTTTGAATAATTTAAATTTAAGCATTAAGCATAATAGTCTCTTGTACGACACATGTTTTAGTTACTAAAGTATTACGTAATTATTATAAATCTATAATTTTACCAGGCGTTCGCCTAATTAATTCTCAATGTTGTGAAATGTAAACTACTCGTTCGAATTTTGATTTCAATACGCCAAAAATTACCTGAATAAAATCCCGCTGCTAAAATAGGAGAGCACCATTTGATAACCAAAGAGTCTGTATTACCACAGGAAGTCTTTAAGGTGTCATGAAAATAAAAAATGTTATGGAAACATAGTTTTTATAGTAAATAGAATATTCAAAAAAAAAATATATCAAATTTTTCCATTTTTAAGATCTAAAAAAGGGGTGTGCATGCGTCATAAATCACCCTGTACGTATGTACAGAGAGAGAGAGTCAGACACATGAATGGAACTATCCCGTTCGCGCGTATATCGCGTCTCTCTCCTCTTCCGACGCGTTTCGTTTGCGTCAGTGCCGGCGCGGTTTTACTGGTCTGGAAACGTGAAACTAATAAACCTGTATAATTGCACAGCCACTGCCGCGGCTGCTGCCACCGCCGACGCGTCTCCCGGCGGTTCTCGGATTTCCAAAAGGCCACCGGAAGCTAAAGGATATTTCGCGTAAACGGACGCTCCTCCCCTCCCCGCAACAAACGACTACGAAGCCATAGTAATGTACGCGCGCGCGTCGATTCGCACCGGAAATATATCACATCATCAGCGGCGTACTCAGAGGAGGGGAGGCTAAGGGGCTGAAGCC
Source organism: Stegophylla sp. TES_Ste_2020 (assembly GCA_025469315.1). Taxonomy (NCBI): domain Eukaryota; kingdom Metazoa; phylum Arthropoda; class Insecta; order Hemiptera; family Aphididae; genus Stegophylla; species Stegophylla sp. TES_Ste_2020. Next base: position 40,204 of record JAIPRM010001053.1, on the reverse strand, counting down.
CTCCCCGTTGTCTGTATTATATTTAATTTTGTACAAAAAATAAACGTTCAATTAAATTAGATTTCTTGTAACTCTTTTATTATTTTTTTGACAACATTTTTGACTAAAGACTAATTTAACTCTTCTACAAATCATAGATTATCATTAATATCGTACTTTAAACAGTTTATTTTCGAAATTTCAAAAATAACCAACTACCATTACAATATTTAAAACAATTGTACAAAATTAATTTCATGTTAATTTAATGATTGATCCTCAAATCGTATTTCTACCTGTCCTGTATACTTGTTATATTTGAGTTGTGTCATTCTTTCTTCTTCTGAGTGTACCATATAGTATGGTATAATAATAATATAATATTTAAAATATATTATTATTTGCTAGCGAAACGCGCGCGCGTTCGTCGCGTTATCGCGCGTCTCGCAGCACGTATCGCGCGTTATTCGACGGTACACACCGGCGAGAGTAATAACAATACGTTCGCATTATTATGATATGCATAATTAATTCAACGCGAGCACGCGGTCGTGCGAACGCGCATAATGCTCGGCGACTATTAAATCGTAAACGATAATAATAATTCGCTTTTGGTATTTGTACGCCGCCGCGCGTGTTTACCCAAAAGTCATCGTATATTCGCACCCCCCGAAAACCTCAAATCCCTCCCGCGGACGAGACATCGCACACCCGCGTGATATTACATATATTATGTACTATTTTACCCAATGAATTTCCCGCCTTATTGTTATTATTAACGCGTGGTAAAATCATAATAATTATTAACTTTCAACTTACGGTCTCTGCGATCGTCAGGAGCGCGTGACCAGGGATTTGGTAGCGCGTTTGGTTCTTACGATTTCCTTTTTTTCCCTTTCTCGTAAGGCCCTGATTCCGGTTCCGGTTCTTAATTTTCAAGGGTTCTCGGTTTCCAAAACCGGTTTTCGAAAATTACAAACAGTATGAACAGTTATTGCAAAAAATAAAAATAGAAATTACAATTTTAATAATTGAAGAAACATTCATTTACATTTCACAATCTCGGCTTTTGCTCTCTCGAGTAGTCTTGACATTTCTACGATATTTAGCTATGTAATTCTGATGTTTTTTTTTTTTTTTTTTAGTCCATATCACCCATTTTTCCAATCTCGTTGATTTCACGTGGAATTAACTAGTGTACATGATATATTTTTTTATGATTTCCAGATATTTCGACTGGTGTTGTGGTTGAGATGCTCGTGAAAAAGGTTTTTTTCGCTAGTCATGCCAAGAAGACAGAGAGCGTTTGACCGTCGGTTTGTCAACGTAAAAATTCGCAGATGCAGCTTTGTGAGTGCAGTGTTCAGCAATAATAACCAAAAAATTATCTAGATAAGATAACAGATAATTCATTGAATATTTATCTAGATAAAATAGTAGATAACAATTTTTGTTTTTACTTATCAAGATAATAGATAGAAGATAATCCCATTGATCTAGATAGAAACAAATAACTTAAAAAAGTTTAGACAATTTAAAACACGCATTTGTATAATAGTAATTTGACTATAAATAAAATAAAATAAAGTACCTAATTATTGTTTATTTGATTTAAAATAATCTTTATTTATTTTTATAATTCAACACAATTAAAAATCAACTAAAATTATATGTTATATAACCATTTTATTAAATAGATTAGATAAATAGATATGAGATACATTTTTTTTTAAATAAATATTAAAATAGGTAAGTATTATCAATAAAATGTATAGATTTTAGATAATATTTCAGTATTATTTTTTTTCAAAAAAATACTTCAAAGAATATTCAAACATCATTTATTGATTAGAATATATAAACAATTAAATAATATAATGATAAAATTGTGTGTCTTTCAGTCAGTTTTGAAAATGCATAGGGAAAATTTATAGATGTATTTGAATAATTTTTTACTATTTATTACAGTTAATATATTGACTTCAATTGTTTCTTAGAAAAAAAAAATGTATCTTATATCTTTACGGCAAAAAAATCAAAATGATGCAAGATACATACAAAAAAAATCTAAAAACCAAATACAAGATACAATTCATAAACTTTGAAAGATACAAGATACAAATGTATCTGAGATACAAGTATCTAAGATACTGGCCCATCCCTGCGTACGTCGTGCGATCTCGTATGCAGTTTGAACGTACAATTTTAAACGACCGGAGTCTGTCGCGCGGTCGCAGGAATATAAAATATATTACATAATATTACATTACTCTTAATGTTACACGCGGTCGGACTCATTAGTCATTTGGTTTTAGCTGAAAATGCACGTGTTCTCCACTCTCGACGCGACAAAATATGTCCGGATGCCAGAAGCGTAGGTATAATAATATTATAATGTGTTATAAGCCGCGAACAAACGAGCTCGTGTCGGGGATGGAAAAAAAAAAATAGCACGTTGCCTCGGGGTTATTAATTATTGTTACGTTTATGCGGGACAGCAGTCGTAGATGTCGTACACGTGTGATGTGATATGTGTGTGTGAGAGCGCAGGAATCGCTCTAAAAATAAAATCGCGAAACTCGTCACCGCGGTGTAAGAACTGGCTTGTTGAGCCCACGCGTGATTCCCACCCTAACCGCGGTGGTCGACGTGCCGAATAATAATTGGAACTATATCCCGCGATTCCGTCGGATATTTGAAAAACTTTTTGATTTTGTGTTTAAAGTGCCTAACGAATAAATTCAATAAAACATCATCTTCTTGGTTAAAAATGTATTTTACAAAAACGTAACACAAAAATTAATAATAAAACTGTATTTTATTATTATTATTATTTTTTATTTTTTTTTTTTTTTAATAAAAATTACTATGGTACAGTTTTTTTCAAAATAAAATACTTTAAAAATTAGGATATAAGATTTTTTATTTATTAACCTTATGAATTATGATAATGGTTTGACGTGATTTTTATGTAAGTAAATCTATCAATTATTTTTTATTTAAATAATCTTCAAACAGTTTTGTAGCCTGTAGGTAATGTATTTTTGTATTCAATATAAATGTGGTGAAAATAAAAATATGTTAGGATGCGCATTAGTAATTATTAATGATTTAAGTTTCAAATGAAAAGATTCGCAACTATTAGTGTTCGTACCGATGATGTTGAAGACAAAGTGCATATTTCCTAATGTTACATAAATTCAATACAAGTTCACAATTATTATTGAGCTAATAATGAAATCTACCGAAATCGCCGTAAAAAGGCGTTATACTATAATATGTCTAACGGCACTTAAGAAAATATCAAAAATTATAAGTAAATTTTTTTTTCATTCTTATTTAAAATTAAAATTAGTAATTAGTATAAAAATGACTAATTTTCACGTAAGATTAAGATTTTTAAAAAACCTCATAAAAACATTACATTCATAGTCTTATTATTTGATATTTTTTGTTTTTCCACACGTAGTAGATCCAACAAATAGCAGATTTATTTCGTAATATTTTTTTTTAGGGTAAAAAGTTTTATGAAACATTACTCAAGCACAGGTCTATTTAAATTTTTAAATACATATTTATGATGTAGGTTCAAACATAGTAATATCGAAATGCAAAAATAGTAATTACTAACGCTATCTAGTGGCTAAATATATTGATTTAAAATATTTGCGTAGCAGTTTTTATTTTTAAATTTTATGTTAAACTTATCATAAACATTATTACGTATTAGTACCGTAAATTATAACATGCGTAAACACTACATTTATTATATTCCTGGTTTTAAATAAATATTATAAATTAAAAAAAAAAATTCGACTATTGAGATATGAAGAGCCAGCTCAGCTTTATGAATGCCAAATTATATACGTGTATTTTCTATTAAGTTTTCATTTATAAACTTTTCAAATAATACACCATTTTTATTTATTTTTAAGGGGGGCGTTGAAAAATATTAGGGGGGATGACTTTAAAAAGGTTGAGAATCACTGTATTATAATAATAATATTCTGAGCAGAAGTAGTCGTCAAACGATTCGATAGAGTCAATGAGAATACTGTAGAACAGATATTTTCTAGGGTTTTAAAAAAGTCGTATATTCGAGTCACCCCCCCCCTCAACCGTTCAGCCATTGTGTTGGCCGTCGTCGTCGTAATAATAACGTAATCATAACGCCATCGGTCTCGTGACTTTTCTGCGGTCGACTTTTTTTTCCGACGCTTCGCTCGCGATCCCGTCCGCAAAATCGCACCGGTACTCCCATTGTTGTCCTCCACACACACACACACACACACACGTTTCATCCGACCGGTATCGTCTTCGGCCCGCGCGAACACATTATTTTCCACAGGTGTGGCCACTGTTCGCGTGTGGACTGACCCGTCGTAAACATCGGAATAATATCGTGTCCTGAGGGATAATATAAAATAAAATAACGTCGTGTCGTTCCTGCGGTGTAGTATATCGCAGTACGCGATAACAATGGATTGACTCCGTGCTGCAAACGTGTGTACAAAGTCATATGAACCCGTAGTGTACATATTGTACAAGGGAGGCATTAACGGCCCACGTTTCGAACACTAAATTATAAAAGCCATTATTATTATTATTATTACCATTCTCCGTTCGGGCCAGTTGTGATCGTAGATACTCGTATATCAAAATATAATAGATATGTATGGAAATACGATTCGAGCACACGGTAAAATATATTAAGAAAGAGGTTTGTGTTATACACGCGTTTGTGTACGAGGTAATTCGTTAACATGTTCATCGCTTTTTTTTTTTTTTTGATGGCCATGAAAAATCAAAAATTTAGTCATTTTATTATTGTTATTCATTTTTTTCATTTTTTTAAATGTTCAAGTTACTATAGAAACCGTGTTTTCCGTAATTATTTTTTTCCTATACTGATATAAAATTTTTTTACCCCACGGCAACGCTCTGTTTTGTTCACGGAATTTTATTCGGGTAATATTTTTCTGTAGATTTCGATATATTGAAATCAAAATTCGAATAGTTTTTGAAACATTCGAATCTGCAGATTAATAAGGAAAATAGTCTCTTGGACACATATTTTAGCTACCAACTTATAACGTAATTATTGTGAATCTATTTCTTAGTTTAAATAGTGCAGTGTCATTTGATAATTTTGGGGGGGGGCAATCGATCCTATCGTCCTCCCCAAAATTACGTGCCTGTATAAAATTCCAAATTTGAAAATTAGAGTCCTAAAAAAAAAAAAAATATGTATGCATTATTTTAATAGTACAATGCTGTAGTAATAATTTTCAAAAAAAAAGTTAAAAATCATTAATAGAACGAAAATTATCTCATTTATCAAAAATTATACTGGGACACATTATACCCTTTATGCTACTCTGTCGTGGTGGATGGCTATGCGAACGGTGGCGGCGTGCGATTATTAACAATTCTCGTTTTCCAGTGAAAACAATAATATCGCGGTAATGAGATTAAAACTTTTGTTTGCCGCCATGGTCTGTCACACTATAATAATAATTATTATTATTATTATTTCACAAAGTTAAACCACGCGAGAGGGGAAAGCGCGTACAGAAACGACTGTGATTCTTAAATGGTCCCGTCACGTTTCTAGTGTACTCATTCCTTAAGATATTATATCTCGTATCGTATTTGATATAGCGCGGTTTATTATTATAATTACTATTATTATCTGCTCTCGAGATGAACCGAGTTTGGCGGCTCAGAAAACCGCCCCCACCCCCAGTACACTCAGTAATAAACAACAATATCATAAAATGTAATTGTTTTGACGAAAAGCTACAAACTCCGTTTGTTAAAAAGTGGTTCGTAGTTGATTTTATAATAATAACAATAACAATAATAATGATAATAATTCCGGTAAAGGTTAGAGTAAATAATGTATTCAACGAGTCAACAACGAGAAACGAGAGAATTAATAAAACATAATCGACGCGGTTTTCGCTTGTGGTATTATTCATATTTAAATATACGAGTGACGCGATCTCGTTAAATTCGATAAACTTTTGAGTGCGTTTTTGTCGTGAACGCGATAATTACGATATTATTATTATTATTATTATTCATCTCCTTTTATCTGTATTCAGCCGTTGCGTAGAACTTGGAAAATATTCCACTGTCATTCCACTGTGACGAAAACGAGAAAAGACTCGGATTTTCAAAATTGTGATTTTGCAGCGTATTTAACGACAATATTCAATGAATTTGTTGGAATTTCCGAATTAATTTCATACCGAATTTTTTATCAGAATTTCAAGTGCGTTTTTCGTGAATTATGATGAACTCTCCGAGAGAGTGTTTACAATAAAAACACTTAAGAGTTCTAGGCAGTTGCGTCAAAACTTTTTTAGTCCCAGCGCATACGACAATTATTGAAAAATAACAATTCAAATAAAAGCTATTATTTATTATGACGTAGAATCAGTCAGGTAAGTGACAATAATATGCGAAACATTTTGGCGCGAGAAAATTTTGAAAATACGAAAAAAAAATGTTTCTACAATTTTTTTTCTCATTAATTATTTTTTTCCTTTCTTTATTTATTGGATAAAAAAAAGTAAAATCAAATCAAATATAGACAAGAAAGTTGGACATACTTCGCAGCACGGATATTTTTCGCTTTTCGGGTCACATACTCTTGGCGGGTATGTTGAAAACGACAACTATTATTGATCTTTATATTATTAACAACCGTCTAATTGAAGAAATTATTATTAATCGTTTCTTTAAAACTCTACACGTCCACAAATAGAGTGTATCTAACCCGAGGAGCGAATACTATCCTAGGTACGAAGTATGTCTGGCTTTTTATTTTAGATTTTCTTGTTATTTTTGCATATTTTTCGCGGGACATTAACAGTTGAAAGCCCCAGGTCTGATTACCGCGAAACCCGCAAGCGAACACCGCGGAAACCGCGGCTTGTTGACCCAACGACAACGAGCGGACAGTTGTGTGGAACGACGGCGGCGACGTTGTTCCCGTGCCAAACATTCCGGGACACACTCTCAACTTTTTTTCAGTTTTTTTTTTTTTTTATTTATTTTTCGACGGCGATTTCCTTCCATACGGCCGCCAACAGAAAAAACCTTTATGGCGGCGCGGGCCATGGTCGGACGGGGGGGGGGGGGAAACGAAATTAAAAACAACAAAACAAATGCTTTTCTTTCCGCCTCGAACGGACGGCCGTCTGTCGTCGTCCGTCGGCGGTCGTTTGTTCTTATATAATTTCTGTCACAGCTCGCCCCGCGTGTGTGACACGCGCGCAGGGTCAGTGCAACGTGCGCGCTCGTCTTGAAAAATAAAATAAAAATGCGCGTTTAGATACGCCCCCGAGACAAATTGGAAACAGCAATAGTGGGCGGGCGGCAGAGGCAGCTGATTAACGGACGCAAATTGTTTACTGGAATTGTTTTTTCTCGGTTTTTCTTGACAAATTGCCGCCGCTAACAGTTTTATGGATATAACGAACTCTGTCGTCTTAATTAGAACTGCGCGATCTAGTGCGCGCGCACGCTCCAGACGACCGATCGAGTCTGGCAACAGCCGCAGGCTTCCGTCGTAAGTATACTTATTTATAATATTATGTCGTCGGTAGGTGCACTGTGACAATAGTGACGCAACTCAAAAATCACCATTTTCGAAATAGAGAGAATGACATCGAAAAATCGACAGTAGGTAGCGTACATAAGTGTAGTACCCACTGTTTTTATCAAAAAAAAAAGAGAAAAAGTGTAGGAAATAAAAGATAGGTTAGGTTAGATCCGCCATACCCTCCCCCCGTAAAAACGCCCATGGATGTAGAGGAGGTGTTTTAACACCCAAATCCTCCCTCCCCTCGATCACCGACACTATTATAGGCTAATATAGGGATTGTTCAAACATTTGAATTATCAAATAACGGATAAACGATTAATGAAATGAGAAAATATTTTCAGTATTCGACAATTAAAAGTAATTAAAATAATAGTCATATCCGATTTATACGTTTTTATAACATCAAATTGAAAAAATAATCGATTATAGGTGCCTATCAAAAATGGAATATAATAATGGAATGAGTGAGATGACTATAGAGGAGGTGTTATCCCGCGGCCGTTCTCGGGCGGTCAATAATAATTATTATTATTGATTATTGTAATTAAAAATTTCCCAGCGTTAATCGATATTATAAATAATAATAATAATAACGTTCTAACCTATTGGTCTCATTACCGCAACCGTTGCCGCCAGTTAATTCGCGGGATAATCATTAGTTTCGCTTAGACTTGAAAGCCGTCGACGGATTCGAATTACGTCCAATGCACGAACGCTCGCGTACCCGTGACACGTTGTTAATATAATACTATTACACAATGATGTACACAGAGACCTTTATCGGGCACGTACGCGAGACGCCCCCCGCACCACAAAACACCCACTCGAAACCCCCTCGCGGCCGGTAAATGTACGTATAATATGCCAAAGTTTCGCCGCCGTTTGACTTGCTGCAGCGCGTGAATTGAATTTCAAAACCAAAAAGCCGAACCGACCTAGTACCATGGGTATTCTTTTGTCCTCGGGTGGGCGTGTTGAATACTTAAAAAAAACGATAGATTATTTCTCGCATAAAACTATTCTGAGCCGAAACTTCAGTTTATGTACGACGATTTAACTTAAAAATTATAAAGTTCATTATTTTTGCGAATAAATCTATTTTTCATTAGGTCAGTTTTATTTTCTATATTCTGGTAGAACTGTATTTCAATTTTTATAAAGTTTTGATAAAAAAAAAAATGTTTTCAAAGTCGTTTTTGTCAAATTTTCGGTAGTTTTTCTCCTCAAATGTTAAAAATGTCAAGTTTCTAATACTAATTTTTATTGAAGTTTACTCCTAAATAACTAAAATCGTTTTTACTCAAAATTTCGGTCCTTTTTTTTTTTTTTTTTGAAAGAATTTCTTACGACGCTAATCGCCATTAATCTGGCATCCCCACAAAAATTTGAACTAAATTTCGCCTATGGGTACAGTATAATATATATATTAATTATTTAACAATTACACGTCGTCATAATGTTTTATTCACTGTCTGCTGAGTTATATTAATGCGGAAAAGACAAAACGCTTTGGAACTCAAAGAAAAAAAAATCCAACACTTGTAGTGAAAAAAAAAAAACAAATTATTTAGAGTTTTGTTGTCGTCGTTGCTCTTATTATTAGTTGATTATTAGTTATGTTTGTATTATAATTTAATTGGATTTTTGCCCAATTTTTCAATATTAAATTGGACGTGTAGTGCCAAAATAGTTATCGAGGCACAAAAGCGTATTTAACGAAGAAACACAAAGAAGGTTAAAAGTGTTATTATAACCGTGTTCGTGCATAAATATAAGTATTTCTATTGCCTGCGAATAAACATAATATTATATAAGAGTTATCCGAGTGTGTATACTAATAAACGTCATTTTTTTTTTTTTTTGTGTAGATTTTTAAATTTTTTCTCATTTAATGTCGGTAAAAGTTTTATGTGGGCTATACAACATTATACGTATTTGCGAGTTGACGGAGTAAAAATAATAATCAATGCAAGATGGTTCGCCTTAATAAAATAAGTTTTATCTTTAAACCATAATATTATAAGTAAATTAAACTCGGTTACATTCTAAATTATACCTAATGAAGTTTTATGTCGTTGCCAAAACTCGATACGTATATTATATAAAAAAAAAAAAAAACTCACATTTTGTTCTAATGTTCTGTCAGTTCTGTGTCATAATATTTATAATTAAAATAGCTTATGATAAAGCAAAACTACATGTCAAGCATTAACTGTGATTTACTAATATTATTACTTCGGACATGATGACTAACAGTAATAAAAATACGATTTTAAAGTTAATAATTCATGTAATACAACATTTTTATAAAAAATATATATACTTGGATCAAAGTCAAATATATATATATTTTAAGTTAAATTATTAGGTTAATTAAAATATATATATATATGTACAATCTGCCTTCTTAAATCAAATTTAAAATCGCCGTGACTTTGATTAATTTTGATGCAAAATTACTATCTCAATTCCAACACGGATTCTCGATTAACTGTTTTGAAATATATTTTTAATATAGAAACGAATGAAAAAGTAATGAAAAAAATAATTAGGACGCATTAAACTCGCGAGGTGATATAGTCGCGATTTAACTATAAAGATTAAATATTATGATATGATTTTTATTGAATTAAAAATTTCCGTCTGAAATATTTAAATTTTAATTTAAATAATAATTATAAAATAGCAGCTGTCACCGGAATATTCTTCATATCTCGCTGGGTGGCTTGTGTCAAGAAAAAATTTATATACTGCAGTTAAAATATGATTAAAATATATTTTCAAAATATATACAAAAATATGTATAAAAAAATTAATATTTTTTTTCACACGAGCCACCGAACAAAATATAAATAATTTTACAGTGACAGCTGCTATTCCAAAATTATTATTTATATTATTTTATTATTATTACATCATTATATTATTTTGTTATTGGGAAACATTCTCTTGTATATATACTTAAACTTAATCTTTACATAACAAGTTTACTAATATAATTCTTTAAATATGGAAAAAGTCCTAACTAGATTAATTTCCTAACTTCAAAATTTTGTCTAATGGGTTGTAATATAGAGTGAGAAATAAATTTCTTTTGTGAAATTTATATTCAGAACATAATTTTCCCATTTTTTTCATTCACACCCCTTTGTGAAAATTAACATCTCAATCCAACACCAATGTCTCGCGTATCTCCTTTCAATTTAATGACTTTCTTATGTATAATACTAAAATAACCACTCTATTAAATAAATCAAATTCTGCATTATTCTGTTCTACTCTTTTTTTTCTTTAGCGTAAAACGAGGTTAAAAAAAAAAAAAAACTCTGATTTTGAACATTTTTATAGAGTCGAGAAAATCTTCATAACAAAGGAGACTAACTTTTTTATGTTTTATTTTCATAATTACAAACTTTATGAAAATTTTAACATACATAGACAATAATATGAGAAACATTTTGGCGCTGGAAAATTTTTAAAAAGTAAAGAAAAAATTTTGGAAAATTTTCTATCTGTTTTTCCCTCCATTAATTCTGTTTTCCTTTTCTTTATTTATTAAATAAAAAAAAGTAAAGTAAAGTAATGTGAAGTATAGACAAGAAAGCCGGACGTCATACTTCGTACCACGGACATTCTTCGTTCTCCGAGTTAGATACTCTTGATGGGCGTGTTGAAAATGACAACTATTATTGTTGTTATTATTTTTTTTTTTTTTTTTTTTTAAGATGGAACAAGTAAAAATTGTCGTCGGAAAATAGGCCGACGGCTCGTGTTGCCCCCGTAGTGAAACGGACATCCGCGTACCACGTCCATGACGTCTAACACGGACTCAGGACGCGGCGGACACAGAATTCTCAGTCACACGCGTTGTTTTCGAAACGCCACAATGAGTTGTTATTCGTGCGAACCTTTTTTTTTTTTTTTTTTTTTTAACAGGTATGATCGCCGCCGCCGGACCGGTCGTCGGCATCGCGGCTTCGGCTTCGACCGACGATTGACCCGACGCTTTATCGTTCATCTTGTTCGCCGGACAGAGACGCGCTGACACCTTCTGTACACGGTCGTCTCCGCCGCAGCGAATTTTGCATAAAATTCACTCTCGCCCTTGGCACCCGAGGGGCCTACACACTACACGCGGTCTCGGTATCGGACCAAAGAAACTGAATATAATACGAGCACCATAATATGTACATAACACTGCACGGAGACGTGTACGACGGTGAGCGGAGAGTGTACGCGACATATTGTTTTTGCTCGTGTGTTTGTGCGAGCTGTTTTGCGTTTTACATTGTGTTCTCGCTTATAAAAAATCGCCTGACGACGACCGCGACGAGACGAAGTCGAGTGACAGCGCTTGCGATCGCGCGGGTAATAACTAGAGATAGGATTTGTCGATGACAAATGCATTTTTTTTCCCCATTAATCCTGTGCAATGCTCTCCAAGCTAAAAATTCGTTTCATGCCTCCCCGATTCAGAATATGAAAATTTAATTTTGCATTTTTTTTTTCGGCATTTTTAGACATTTTGGTAATAAATGCATTGTTTTTGCTTTTTAAAATTTTTACATCATTATTTCATATTACAAGTCATTTTTTGTAGTTTTTTTGTAAATTATCGGTCATTTTTCCAATAAAATTAAGACTTTCAGGAACGATTTTACATTTTTCAAAATAATTTTATCAAAATTATTAAAGAGTTTTTGTTATAATTACATAATATACTTCATTGGTTGATACTATTTGCTCACACTGTATCATACAACTTATACAACTTTTGCTTTTGCAGAATATACCCCGATATACACGCTTATCGAACATTTTATTTATAAGTTGTATTCAATCACATTTTCAACACAACCACCAAGAGTATGTGGCCGAAGGAGCGAAGAATACTCGTGGTGCCTACTATCTCCGGCTTTTTCACCTACACTTTATACATATCTTTACTTTCTTTTACTCCACCCTTGCTTTATTTTACTTTATTTACTTCACTTTATTTTACTCGACATTACATTACAAACAAACAAGCAGGCTTTTAATATGCCATAAGCTGAAAGTACGATCAATTTATCTTGAATCTATACATTTACTGTTTCCATATTCACAAAATAATTTAAAACTCACGGAGAAACTTCCAAGGAGACAATATACCCTCAAAACGTTCAGAATCCAAAAAAACAATTACAGATCAGCCGTGGTGCGTTTTTAGTACCTGTATTTATGTTTTAATTTTTCACCTGTATTTAAGTTTTAAAGTGATATTAATATTAAATATTATGCTCATCACCACCCCAACGCCCAAAACAAGTTCACTTCTCACTAAAGAGCGATATAGCCCCCCCCCCCAATTGAGAACTACTCGCGTTAGATTCTCTTTTTCATTTCATAATATTACATTTCAGAAATATTGCATTTCTTCTACTCCCTCGTCTCTTCTCCAGACGTTTTGGCATCGCTCACCCCCTTCTTAATACATCAGGTCACGTATTACTCACAATCGAATCTAACCGCCTCCTTTTTCGACTTCTTTCCCTATATATTCCCCTCGAGGCATTAATTTTCATAACAGCCTCCACGCCTGCTCACACGTCCGAACCGTATATTCTCTCTAATATAGTAGCGACTAACGAAACAACACCTATCCTTCCTCTTACCAACTAGTTCGTTAATTTTATCCTCTCTAATGATCTCACTTATCCATCTAAGAATTCACATCTCCATCCCGCAATCTGTTGAGAAAATTAAGTTCATGATCGTGAGAAATACGTCGTCACCCCCAAAGTAAAAGGCAGTAACTATATTTTTACAATTTTGTAACCAATTAAAGTTTCAAACATTTATTCTTCTTCTGATATTATTTGTAATAGGTAGTTATTTTTTTAATTTTTACTCTAGGATTTGCAGCGCCGCATCAAGGGAAAAAACATTTTGCACATCCAATAAACTGCCTTTTTTGTCGAAAGTGGCGAATTGTATTGCTTCATCAGTCATATCCTATATAATATTATCGTGCGTTTCACGAGTATCACTCGAATCTATGCGTATTTAATACGTACCGGTCTTCCGAATGAACGTCTCAAGTCTCAGAATCGCATTCGAAAACGTCACGCGAAATCTCGTGTAGACACGTGCTGTTCGCTGAAACGATTATTATTAATACGAAATTATTATTGTCATTATTATGACTGGGTATGAGTTCCCTGTAATACGCGTCAGCTAATATTACACTCTGTGTGACATATTTCATCAGCGAATGACGTGCAAACAATTACATATAAAGAAACGCCTAATGAATAAAAAATGGGACAAACCAATCACTAGGTACACCGCGATTAAATATTGTTAGAATAAAATGATTAAAAAAAAAAAAAAATCCTGTTTTAGAAAGTTGATCAAAATTAATTATTAGATTATTGGAATACGATGATTTTACTCTCAAAGCTCGGTTTGATAATACGACAAAAGTATAATTCAATTATAATTATAGGTACGTTATAAAGTAAAACGGCTGAGAACTTCAGCTTTGTATTTTATTTGTGGAAAAAAAAAACAAAATAATTCTCATTTATACTCCAAGACGGGTTAGAGCAGTCCAAATCAATATAATAATTGCCAAGACCAAACCAATTATTTTCGTCCAGAGATCTATAGAACGAAACTGAATCAAGTCAATTTTTCTGTTCTGAACTGGACCGATATAATACACAGAAAAGTGCTAAGCTCATTTTTTGTATTCACTAATTCGATATAATAATATTATATGCAATTTTATTAACTTTCACGTCGTCTTTGAATTTAAATTTGAAATAAAACCAATTGCCGTTGGAAGATAAAAATCTTAAAAACACAATTTTTAAATATAAAATAAATTATAATAAATATAACACGACTTCAGTCGTAGTTACGTCATAGCCAAGCGTGCTCGTTTAAAACTGAACTCAATCAAAAAACAGTACAAACGTCAAACAGTATCTGCGCCATTACTGTATAATACGATTAAAAATTCCAAAACCATAATCGGAACCAATTGAAAATGAATTTATTAAATTGTATCGATTATCACCGAATTATCTATTAATTTATGGCTAACGCGCGCATTAGCCGGTTAAAGTAAAAAATTATAATTTAAAATTTAATGTATACACTTTATACAATAAAAGCGCCTAAAATTGCTAATAAGTGCAACGAACCATTCCGATAATTTGATTATTTCTGACTTTAATACATTATTCTGTTAAGCCATTTAATGTAGTTACTAAAAACGTGGGGTGAAACTCAATTTGAATTTTTTTTTTTTTTTTTGTAAAAAATTTGAATTCGAATTGACGGAAAAAATGTACGCAGTTGAAATTAATTTAATGTATAAATTGTTTTTTATGGACTATAGGGATTTTATTTCGAATCTCTTTGACGTTTCCCCCCCCCCCACACACACACACACACACAAAAGATTTAATATATTTAAAAACGTTTTGAACCCTGCAGCATATTGTCAGAAATAGACCAACCTACACAATGGATTACGCATATTGTCCCGGTTTTATTAAACAAAGTGACGTTTTCTGAGTATCAAATAACCTAATTGATATTGGCCCGTCCGTAAACAAATCCACATTGTCGTTATTGGAAAAAGCTAAAAAAAAAAAAGAAACGTTTTTTTTTCTCAGAATATATTAACCAAAAAAAAAAAAAAAAATATAGAAAATACAAATTTTACGCTGCAACTACTCCTTTGAGTTGTACCCCAAAAATATATATGGGGAAAAGTTTAACAGTTTTAAAAAGATAACGTATTGGAAACGTTGTAAAATTCAATATTGTATAATGAAATATAGAAGTAAACATAAAAAAAAAAAAAATAAGGAAAAACTTCACATATAACTTATAAGTTTGAGATTCTTTTGTACGACTATGCTCCGAACAAATTGCTGTAGAACGTTCGATTTATTAGTTTCTAGATTAGATACCGACTGGAGAATAATGACGCGCGTATATTACATATATTTTGTGTATAATATATTTTTTAACGTAGAAACGTCAAATTACTGAATTCTTTAGCGTTTTCGGGGGATTTTAGAAGAGGGCGATAAAAGGAGGGAAACGAACACATAATCGTAAAAAAAAAAAAAAAGAGAAAAGAAAAAAGAAAAAACAATAAATACATAAAATATGTGCAGTCCGGGTTACCGTATAAAAGTTATTGGAAAAAAAAAAGCGGCCGGGTTAAAACATAAAAAAAAATGGGTGTAACACTAGGGGTGACATTTCGGTATTCATTTTGATTTAAAATGTGTTCGAGTAATTGCATTCGAAAAATAGTATACGTCTTTATAAGTATTATTATTATTATTATTGAATCGTCAAAGTGTATTGGATATAAAAAAAAAAAACCATAAAAATTTACTTAGTTTAATGACATTATACCATTGATTTGATTGATATGCTGTCGAGTACCAATGCAAACTGCTTGGCATTATGATATATATATATGAAATGAATATAATGCGTTATTTTATATATGCGTTAAGATTTTTAAAATCGTTATGAATCTTTTTTTTAAAAACATTTTACATTCCCAGCTTTATCGTTTAAGCATGACGTCCAACGTCGATTGTTATTACTTTGTACACGTTGTTGTGTTCTGTTTATTGTTGGCACTATTTAAACGGAGAAAAATGATCGAAACCGTCGTGTGAAATTAATTTTAAAACGTCTTTATTTATATTTCTCGTATATTTAGATATGATTCGATCCTTTTTATGTTAATTGACGTGTCGTTGAAACGTAATGTGTGTGAAAACCATATTATAGGAAAATGTTACCGGTCCTGTTTTATACAGAATTATCCTTTAATAATTTGTCTCTTGTTCATGTTGTCCCGAGAAACTTCCTACAGGACACTTTTTGCCCATTTTTTAAAAAATAAATCCATTCCATTATTTCTCAACTATTTCGAAAATCATAAACGTAAATTATATAATAATATTACATTTAACTATTCAATGTTTACCAAATAAATGAGCATTATTTTGAATATTTTCACCATTACCTACTTTTGCATTTTTCAAACACTATGCACATTTTAAGAAACGACTTGCATGTTTTCATTCCTTTTTATAGAAAATTTCATAGTTCTATAATTTATTAAAACATATATAGAAATTTGACCGAATGAGTATGTAAAAAATGTAAACTTAAAATATATTTATATCAAATTACTAAAATTTGAATTTTTTATGTTTATAAGAAACTGAAAATTTTTAATGATGAAAATCATTAGAGTAAAATTCTCGTTCTCCCATAAGTATAAACTATAAATAAAACATTTATTTTTACAATTTTAAAAATGTCCGGGATTATCCAAAAAAAAATAATTTTTTTTCTTAAAGTAACACAATATAGTACTGTTTCCCATTCAAGCCTTTGAAATAAATGATTCGAGAACGTATTGAGATGTGAAAAAAGCAACATATCTTATATCCTTATGCCACATAATTGAGTAACTAAAATTTTAAAATCATATTTTGTTCATAATATGTAAAAATGAAACATCTGTGTACGTTTTTTTTTTTAAATTATGTAGTTTAAAATGCTGCATACGAGTATTCTCGTGACATTTCCGAATTGGTATTGTTGAACTGACCTTTTTTCGTGTCCAGTTTTATAATGTTAGAGTCTCCGAAACAGACTCTAACACGTCCTATTGGATAAGTAAATAAAACGACAATGATATTATGTGTGTAATTTTTCGATCAGTTCTTCCCCCTCCCTCTGACCCAGGCAGACCCAGTGATGCCCAACGCATAATATTATACGGGTGAAAAATGTCCGTCAATATCGCCCGAAAGAGATTTTTGTATCATTAGGCCTGCACAGATGATGAACGATGATGAATCGATTTTCGACGACACGCGCGCCCGAAACACTCGAGTGAAGTTTTTTACAGATTCTCGTATTATATCCCATAGCATATACATAATCCTATTCGGATATTTAAAAAAACGTCGTCGTCGTATATATATATATATATATATGAAATAATAATAATAATAAAAAAATCGCTCTCGCGGGATAAACAAAATTACTCGTGTGTATATTACGTACATATAACCGCGGCATAATATTCATCCGATACTATGCCCACCACCCCGCCCGCCTCGTAACTGTATTTTATTTCCATTTAGAACGTATACGTCGTGTGTTTATTTTAGATTATTATCAGCATCGCGTTGTATTCATGACGCGTTATATTACGTGTTATTATTATTATTATTATTATTATTATTATTAAGCGCGCGCGCTGTATAATAAGACGACGTCCGTGATACACGCGGTATATTATTTATTTACGGTTTTTCCTATACCGCAATATTATTATGTCCACCGCAAGTGGTTTTTTTCGAAAATGAACGCACCATATGGTTTATCCGGTTCACGGTGAAATAGACCACCGTGTCGCGGTGGCTACGACCGCACGTCGTCGTCTAGCTGCAACCGACTGCAGCTGCGGGTGGTGGATGGCACGCGATGCCGTCGTCGGTCCTTCTGAAATTTGGGGGAGGGCGATAGGAGTGAACGTTTAGAATAAAAAAAAAAAAAACCCCTGTAACGTTGTTACTCATAATTAGTGCAAAGACGGAAAATTTGCATGATGAATTTGAAAGTATACTGTAGTATAATAAAAACTAAAACCTATAGTTTTTTTAGCATCAATTGAGGTTTTACGACAAACAATTTTTTTTCAAAAGTTCACTACTAAAACAACCCCTCGGGTGTAGTTAAAAAATATGAAATTCCCATATCGTTTTAGTTTTCATGAAATAAAGAAACATTTTTGTGTTATTTATAGTTTACTCTGTTTTGAATATTTATATGAAAAAATTGCTGTAATATAAATTTTGAATCATCCTCTATACATATTATTATAAACTATACATGTTACTATGCCCGATGTTGGGCTTAATGTCCATCGTGGTGGGCACCGATTAACAATAGTCGATGTGTATACCTACTTTAGATTATTGTGAAAAACGTGATTGCAATTTTTCTCAAGCCCCAAACATTCTGAAAATGTTGAATCGCCCTTTTTATGTGTACGCGTTTTCGTTTAGAAATACTTGTCTAAAACTTTCGAACAGAAACTTTTTTTTTTAATCACGTTTTACCTCTAGATGATACTTTTGAAACGTGATTTTTCGAAATTCACAATTGTTTTCTAAAAAATTTTAACAAAAAAAAAGTCTTGGAAACTATCTTATTTCTATTCAAATTTTATGCAAATTTAAACATAGATAAATGATAATATGAAAAACATTTCGGCGTTAGAAAATTTAGAAAATGTGAAAAAAGATTTTCAATTTCATGAAAATTCCGATATTAACATAATGTTTTACCGTTTTTTTTTTTTTTTTTTTTTTTGTCGATTTTCCTCATTTTTAGAAAAAGTATTGTGAAATTCGGATAATGACCTGTTCAAAGTACCATATGGATATGATTTCAAATCTATGGAGGTACTGATCGAAACTTTCGGACAAGTTTTCCTGTACGAAAAAGTGTTCACAAAAAAATAAAAAATAAAAACATCATTGTAAAATCATAAGCTTTTTCGCTGCGTTCAAAATCCAAAAATTGGATGGCGAGCAATGAGTGTGCTCATCAAATCACCCTGTATTCTGTGGTATATACACATATGCGCTTCAAAATCGGTCGTCAATCGTATCGCTATTATTGTCGGGGGTTTTTTTTTTTCAACCATAATGTGCTGCCACGATACGATAACACGTAAAGCGCAAACTATTGACGTGACAAATTATTCGCAGTGCGGAGGCCATCACACTACGTTGTAAAAACGCGATTACCAAACACACAGCGTATATGTCGTGAAGAGTTGATGCGGGGGATTTGGCGGCGGGGGGGGGGGTGCTACCACCGAAATAATTCGACGAATACGTTAAAACGCGAGTGATAAAATAATAAAATACACGCGCCACGCCACCGCCGTTAATCGCGCAATAAATGAGTCGGAGGGTGTGATGTCCACGCAGGAAGTGAGGGGAGGTGCAAGTTTCACTAGGTCCCTTCGACGCGGTGTAAAATATTATGATAATATTATAGTGTCGGTAGTGTCCGAACACAAACATACGGCGCAATAACGATCGCTGCCCGTCATACAGGGTGCACCAAGCATGGGCGTCTCTGACTCAATTTTCAGGAAGGGGGGCGATTTTTAGATATTTTAGATTCTAGAAGAAAGTTCTAGTGCTTTGGCAATGATGTCTATTCGTTATTTAGAAACGCTTCTTTTTTCATCAAAACATTTTTCACAAAGTATCTTTTCGGATTAGAAAATTAATCCCTTTAGTACTTAAGGTTGTTTTTCAAAATTCTCAATAATTTTTCCAAAAACAAGGAAAAACTGCTGAAAAATGTAGTAACAATGGCCAAATGCGGCATAAACTAGATTTTCATGAAACCGATTTTGCTAATTTAGCCGTAACCCCAAAAAATAGGACTATAAACTTGAAATGTTCACCCATTTATAACAATAGGTGGTGTTATACAGAAATGTATGTAATTTGACCACTTTTGGGATAAATATAAAATTTTGGAATAACCATGTGTTTTGTAATGTCATAAAATTTAGAATTCTCGATATTATTAGTTGAAAATTTAACATTACATCACTCGCACATTTTTTTATAACTGTTCAAAATTAGAATTTGTACGACACAAAAACCTGGTTTTCGCAAATTGTTCTGTTTTATTAAATTTTTCTTGTTTTTCGGAAAATTAATTGAAAATTTGGAAAAATTACCTCTTTAAGTACCATCAGGATGCGAAGAATTTTACATAAAATAATATTATTAATTCTTATGTAATTATATTTATTTTGATTTAAAAATTAATTTCGGGAGGGGTTTGAACCCTGAAACCCCCCCCCCATGGCTACGGCCTTGGTTCCAACAGAGTTTCAGTAGTAATTATGCTCGGCGAAAAAATAAAACCAAATTCGTGCTGTGCTGGGTAACGGAATATTGGATGGAGAGTGCTTTAAAAATCGCCCAGTATTATTATTATTTTTTACACGCGTATTAACTGCTCCGGTGACGACCGCTGTCCATCAATCGACCACCGCAACGGTAGTAATTAGTGGACGCACACGCACGACCGACGGAGAGTATCGTGACAATATTATATTTTGTTATTATTGCTGTTGTTGTGTTATTTTACGCATTGAATATCATAAAAACACTACTAAAATAGTAGTGCCAGAATATTGCGGGAAAACCAGACTATGCTGTAATATAATAATAATAATAATAATAATATGACGATGAGGGTCGTGCGGGTTTTCTGCGGGACGGCAAATTTAATGACGCCTCCCCTCCCCCCAAAATTCACCATCACAACAGGTCGTTACCGTTAAACGTCGTATGCTGTGGCGGCCGTAGTAATTATTATTATTATAATAATAATAATTATTATTATTATCGTTATTGTCATACGACGTGTACCTAATTGGCCAAATATTGTTGCTGTTGTTGCAGCAGAGTGGTCTCTTGAGTTCCGTCACGCATTCGTGTCCCCCCCCCCCAGTGGTGCGCGGCGGTGGAACTAGGAAAAGGGGTTTTTGGAGGCCGGCTGTACACGAACCTGGAGTAAGTTTTTTTTTTTTTTTTTGTCCAAATAACAAATGAGTATGAAAATAAAGTACTAAAATATTATATTATACGGTTATATGAATTACCTAATTGTATAAAAATTAGTTGTCACAATATTATTTTCAGCGAAATACAGTTGAACGAGTTCGTTTTAGTATTGTATACAGTTCACACGATCATAAAAATTTTCGCTCGTTTTCATAAACAGGACTTTATGATTATTATAGCGAGTCACGTAACTTTTAATTTGATAACTTTATTTTTAATTACGAAACATCAATGACGCGTAACCTCTAAAGGGAAATGTACGTATTAGTACCAGGTGAAAAAAAAAAAACTAAAGAAATATGACAATTTTGAATTTATGTTTTGAAATTTCTAGTTCAAGACGTGTTTCACTGTTTTTATTAAAATTATCTATAGTTTTACTTCGTTTTGGAAAAACTGAACTTCATAGACAATGAGAGAAAAAATGACCACAATATCATCTGATGGCAGCACAATTACGATAAACTTAAATTATCCGAGCGCGTTTGTGATAAGAAAAATTATTTCGAGGATAAACATTATTGTACATCCTGTCACACCGTTTTACTTCACCCTGAATCCAATATAGAAATTCATTAAATCGTTGAAAACGAGAGACGAGATACAAATTTTAGCCTCCCAAGAATTGTTGACCCAAAGTTCCAACGTGTGTGCCCCCAGTGGGTTCGGTTGACCGTGATGTCTGCGCATGCGCTGCCCGTCTACCATAAACATAATAATAATAACGATAATGACAGCACGACGATAACAATAGTCGAAAAAGGGTTTATATTTGCTTTCCCCTCCGTATAAACCGTTCCCGGAAACAATATTCACATTATTATCTTTGTTATTATGCTATTACAATGTACACCTACACGACGAAAATATTATGCACGACAACATAGGAACGATCAACCGCAATATTATAATAACGTCTAATATATAATAATATAGGCGACGAAGGTGAACTGGAAAAGTTACCGTCATCACGATATTGTGTATAACATCGTCGTGATACCGGACATAAACCCCTGATCGAAAACAATGAAGTTTCGATTAAATAAAACAAATCGTTTTCAGTGTATCCGCGGAGATTCAGAATGATGCGTTTCAACATTGCTACAAACGCAAAGATTTGGATCGTTAATTATAATAATTCGTACACTTAGGTATTTTGCTTGTTGTCGGCGAGTCGTTTTTTTTATCTTTTCTTACTGATCAAACATTAACTTTATACTTACCTACTCATTTCGTGTATTGATGTATGTGTAACATTTGAACCTTTATGAACTCAAAACAATAAACAGGGAAAAAGATTTTCAAAGAACAAAATTGAAAGTCAATAAATCTTTATGAAAACTGTATCCAGTATTTACTATAATGGGTACAGCTATAGCACGTTTCTAGTACTAATCATTTCGCTGTTCAGACTTGTAACGTCTAAAATCGATTTCATCAACAACAAGTTAACGGCATAACGAAAAAAGTTTATAGTTAAATTTTCGGCCGTTTTCCCTTGTTCAGGGAAAATCCTCTTACAAATTTCAAAAGATTACCCACTTAAAGCACCTCGCCAACAAAATGCTTTAAGGGAAACATACGCTAAATACTATATTCATATACTTCGATTAGAAAATGTAATCACAGAAATTTTACAAAACTAATAGTCATTTCTAAAATTATTAGTGATTAAATCCTTTGGCTCCGCTCGGGATCTATAAAATTAATTTCGATCCAAAAATCCCATATTATCTATATAGAAATAAAACAATCATTAAGTCAGTCGTTAAGTTTTCTCCTTGGGTCACAATTCCAGTGATAAAAAAAAAGAATTAAAGTCCAAAAAAAAAAAAATAATCAAAATGTTAATAATAAAATAATCACTCGCTGCGGTGGTTTTCATAGCTCCCCCACCCCACCCTACGGTGTCCCGCAGTGCACCCCCGCGGTCCGGGAACGGAATTGGCCGATTGCACAAAGCATAGCAACATAATTAATATTTATAATAATTAATTAATAATTATACGCGAAGGTGCTCGCGAACCGTCCGTCTCGGAGCCCGGAACGCGATTGATTTCGCCTTTTATTGCTCCGACGCGCGTACAAATACTACTACTATAATAGTGCCGCACACGAAGAGCGTTCGTCGCGAACGCGTTAAGTCGGAAATGTGAAAAAAATAATACAAAAAAATAAAACGCGTACGTCGCCGCGCCGTGGCGATAATATACGTGTTTTAATATCCGGCGCCGTTTTTTTCCCGTACGGCCGTAAAATAATAATAACTACAAAATTTATAAGCGAAAAGCGCGCGCGCGAGCGAAGAGTTGAACAGACGGGGAAGAAAAAAAAAAAAGAAGTATACACTAAACGGCCGCGACAGGAAGTGTATTATATAATATACGCGTATACAATAGTAAAGTATGATATAGTTTTCCGCGATATTTACCCATGCAAATTTCGCTCTAATAACCGCTAGCTTTTTGCCAGCGGTTCGCTGCCGGGTGGCGCAGTGACAAAACTTCCCCACGACCCCCGACGCAGCCGTATGCTAATCAGCCATTTCCGTCGGCTCGTTTGAATTTCGCGGCGAAAAGTATATTCAACATTTATCCGCGCGTTCAATAATATTACATAGTAAATCAGTGGCGCGATTTCACTGGAAACACCGGGGGTGCCGAAACTCCTCCGTTTTTGGTTTCCGAACGAAATGAAGAAACTAGTGTTTTTAACAATGATGTTTATTTTTTTCTGTGAACACTTTTTCGCATGGATCTACTTGTTTGAAAGTCTTGATCATCAGCAACTTTTTGAAACCGAATTTACCTCTAATTGCTACTTTGAAGAAGTCATTTTTTTAATTTCTCAATTATTCAATTTTTTTTTTTTTTTTTTTTGGAAAAAACTACTCAAAAATTTGACAAAAAAGACTCGGAAATCATCATTTTTTGATCCAAACTTTATGAAAATTTAAACATAGATAGACAATAATATCAGAAACATTTTGGCGTAAGAAAATTTTGAAGATGTGAAACAAAAAATTTAAACACTTTTCTATTATTTTTCTCATTTATTACTTTTTTCCTTTACAGCGAAGAATATCCGTGGTGCGAAGCATGTCTGGCTTTCTTATCTATACTTTACTTTATTATTTTTTACGTTATTTTATAGTTATCGATACCCGAAATATCTTTTAATTACAGTTCAACAATATCACATATTTCTCCAATACCTAGACCTATAATGCTATGGAAATTATATTATTATTTAATTACACATTGATTAACCATCGTAGCATAATATTATAAACTATTAAACCATAAGCTCATTTGTTTTAGATTCTGAGTGAAGCGAATAAGTTGGTGTATTTACAACAACGTTCATTTTTCTACGAACGCTCTTTCGCGTAGATGTACTTGTCCAAAAGTTTTAATCAGCAAATTTTTGAATCACACTTCGCTTCTAGATGGTATTCTCGGAAAGTCATTGTTCGAAATTACGTTGATACGGTAAATAATTTTGGAGCGAAATTCAAACACACCAATGGCGTATTGGCACACGGCACTGGGGCTCTAGACTTCTAGAGACATTGTAAATACGCTACCGAGTGCGCGGGTGACTTTGTTTGTCTGCTGAATACAAATACCGCGCGGCGAACGCGTTCTCGGAGCCGTTGTAAATAAGGGGCTAAAAAATTATATATATATATATATATAAAAAAAAAACCTGAGGTGGAGAGAGGAGAAAACATAATAATATATACCGATATACGCGACGCGTTATGTGAGGGGACGTAAAGACGTTATGGAAAAGTAAAAAAAAAAAGACACTCCGGTTAGAGGATTTCGTTATTTACGTCCCGGAGCAGTATTATTTTTCGGTTAGCTTAAGTTTAGTTTAGTTGGGTTATTTTTTTTTTTTTTTTGTTCTCACTTCTTGTATGTATATATATATATATATATAT
This sequence comes from Stegophylla sp. TES_Ste_2020, assembly GCA_025469315.1. Classification (NCBI taxonomy): domain Eukaryota; kingdom Metazoa; phylum Arthropoda; class Insecta; order Hemiptera; family Aphididae; genus Stegophylla; species Stegophylla sp. TES_Ste_2020. The sequence continues at coordinate 14,955 of JAIPRM010001053.1, read as the reverse complement.
ATACCAGATAACCACTAGCTGGCGAGCTAAAGGCGTTAGATTTTTTTTTTTCGCTCGCGATATCCCAGCTTTGTCTCTCCAACGCCGCGCCACATCCGACCGCACAGATTCTTTTCTTCTTCTTCTTCATCTTCGGTTTTTTTCACTCTTTTTCGCGGCGCCGATTCGTTATGAGATAACACCACGCCGGCAATCCAGTCTCTCAGCCGACCGGGTCACGCGGATGCAACACGGTGCTACCCTACACGTCTGGGGGGGGGGAGGGGGTGTAAACGGCGCCGCTTTTTACGACTCCGTTATCTGTTCCGCAGCCGAGACGATATATCGGTATATTATGTATCGCGCATATTTTTTTTTATTCTCCTCTTTTTATTATTGTTATTGTTATTATTAATTTATTTGCCATTTTTATCGTACGATAGAAAAAAAGAAACCCCTCCGAGGTGTATACCCCAGGAAAAATTATTGTAAACGGGAAAAACGCGATAGTGTCATAGTGTACCGCGTGAGAAAAGCGACAATCTAAGTCAGTGGTTCTTAACGGGGGTGGTTTCCCCCCTTTGAGGGAGGGAAGGGCAGTAGGTTCAAAGGATGGTGAGCCGGACGTTTCGAACCGGACATGGCGACATTAGCAGCGGTGACCCTCAAATCACCTTCCGTTTTAAAATTCAAAATTTATTCGAATCGCCTTCGGCAAAAAGCCAAATCAATCGATATTAAAAATCGATATACCGCCGATAAGCAGTTCCTGCGCGTGTTTTAACACTCGTCGCTACGCTCAGCTCAATCTATGTACGTCCCTCAACTCTTGGTGCAACGTGGGGACATTTCGGCTTGATAATCGACTTGCTGTATGACGTGGGCACATTTTGGAAAATAACGCAATAACAAATAATTCAATAAATAATAATGAAAAAATATCGATATCGATGTCTCACAGTATGGATATTCAATAATTGAACACGGGAGGCAATTACAGTATATTCATATAAGATAAATAGAAAAAAGTGTACTACCTAGATTTGGGAGACGATTCGGGTGTGCCATTAGCAGCTACTCATCAGGCTCAAGGTAGTCACTGAAAAGGTTTAATGAAATATTACAATTTTTTTTTTTTTTTTTGGAAAATTGAGTGGAATAGAGCATTTATTAAATTCCTCAAATATAATTAGTTTTTATTTTAATTTAGAATACTGATCTATACAAGCTTATGAAAACTATAAATATACATATTTGGCTTGAGGGGGTGTTAGCAGTCAGTTATTTTGATGAAGAAGTGCTGCACCAAAAAAAAGTTTAAGAACCACTGATCTATATTGTATCTAACAACAACACGGCACTCTGAACTTTGAGAATTCGAAGAATTCGCTGCAATTTAATTATGTCTCGTCGCCGCAGCCGCCGCCGCCGATGAATTCTCAACGGCAATACGAAACTTTGGTAGAAATTCAAACCTCATAGTCGGGTGCAACGCGGTGCTAATGTCAGCAGTATATAATAATATAAGCGATGTACGTGTTGTATATTAAGCGTATACAATATGTCTCGAGTTTTACATTACCATCGTCACGTTGTTCTCGAGCACGGCTGAGGAGTTGGTCGTTTATATATTTTAATATTGTATACTGAGGCGTTTGTGTGTGTGCACAGTATATTCGTATGAAAATGATATAACATTTTTTTTTTTTTTCATAACCAGTGTTTTGAATTGAATAGATATTTTTTTTTTTTTAATTATTTTCAAAGCTGTTTTTTCAAATTTTTGAGGAATTTTTTCCCAAATTTCGGAAAAACTACTCAGAATTTCGACAAATAATCACTTCAAATACCATCTAGAGTAAATTTTTGAACGGATAAGCTAGTATTCTTAATTTTTACAATGATGTTTATTTTTTTTTTTTTTTCTTACGTATACTATACACGTTTTCGTATAAAAATACTCGTCCAAATTTTAGACCACCAATTTTTTCAATCACTATTTACCTCCAGATACTTTTGAGAAGTCATTTTTCGAAATTCTAAATAGTTTTCTCAAGATTTGGGAAAAACTTTTCGACCGAAATTTGACAAAAAATACTCGGAACCTATCTTTTTTTCATCCAAACTTTAAGAAAATTTAAATATAAATAGACAATAATATAAGAAATATTTTGGTACAAGACAATTTCGAAAATATGAAGAAAAAAAACGGAAATTATTTTTCTAACCCTTTTTTTCTTTTCTCACCTAATAGTGAAATATAAAACTTCCCAAGTAAAAATGATTTTTTTGTTACCATAGCAAACTCTGTAATTTTTTTAGTAAAATTGTCTTGAATAAACTGATATTCCGCTCAGAATCGTCTCACTGGAGCAATGATTTGTCGTCTCTTTAAAACTCAATACAACACCCACAAGATTATCTCACTAGAGATTCGAACAACAACACCCAAGGTGCGGAGGCGACATTTTTTTTGATATTCAGAAAAACCGAAAAACCTTTTTTTAACGTTACACGATCATCCTGCGGATTTTATGCACATCTAACCTCAGCAACAACAAGTGCATAATAATATTATAATTTAAAACAGATATGGTATTTCGTAGTATAGCGGTGAAAGTCTACTAAAAGCTGTGACGCATCGAATACGGTTTATAAATAAAATGTTGTCCGTCGTAGGCGCGCGCACAGGATCGTATATTATTTTCCAACGCTTATTACTTATTTTATTTTTTTTTTTTTTTTTAAATAATAATTTGAATTATAATAAAATCCCGCTAGAGGATTAAGTTCGCCGTTGACGGTACACGGCAAATATCAATTTATACGAAGTGAGCGAGTATAATATTATTATTATAATAGTCGGGTTAACATACGCGCAATAAATAACGGTTGGGCCGACTATGTAATATATTATAATATATATTATATATGAATTGATGTAAACCTCAGAGTTTGCGTTTAAGACCACGTAGGTATATATATATATACATATAACGGGACGCGTCATCAATTCTATTCAATTGATATATATTAACATATTATTGTGTTATCAGATTATACGATATCATTGTTATTGCTTATTACACGTGTTCATATATTATTAGGATAGGTAATGTAATATTAGCCAAGACGTTTTGGATAATATTTCATATAGACTGTTAAAATATTGACCAGACTAGGATGACCATATTTGAAAAAATAAAATACAGGACAAAAATATTTTTAAATAAATAAGTATTTATTATATATATATATATACATTATACATATTATATATTATGTTTTTGAATCATGAAAAAGTATAATTTTTAAACTACCTATTGTAGATTAAAGTTAAACACAAAAACATTATTTTGAAAAATACAAAAATATAACATAATTAAATTAAATTAATTTTTAAAATTTCTTTAATTCCTCTATTCATGTACATATTGTATACTTCACTTTCTAAAAAAAAAATTGTTAATTCATTTTGATGACGTATCTTCACACTATTTGATATTTCGTATTTTACCGAAGTAGTGATTCAGTTTAATAATTTGGGATATTCTAAAAGAAATGTATGAAATACAATACACGACATATTCTTTAAAATGTTGTTTTTACGATTCAAATTGATCTTATGGTGTCTTCAAGATTTTTAGATTTCTAGCTTTCTAGATCCTTACATTGTTTTATTCAATAATTTCATTTAAAAAATTTTAAATCAACAATAAGGCAAAAATCGGATTAATATGGGACAGACTTGAAATTACGGGACAAAAAGCGTCCTGAGAGAAGTTTGTCAGGACAACAGGACACAGAGCCGAAATAAAGGACGATCCTGTATGAAACAGGACGTATGGCATCCCTAGACTAGACATAACTTTTTTTTTTTTTATTCAATACAGAGTGTCTCAATAGGATTTGATCAATGCAATAACAATAGTTCTATTAATAATTTTAAAATTAAAAAAAAAAAAAAAACTATTTATATATATAAATATTGCTACAACATTGTGCTATATCAATTAAGGTTTTTTTTTTTTGAATGGAAGAGGGTGATCACCCCAAATCAATCACCAATTAACGACACAAAATATCACCAATATTATGACGTGTTTAACAATATTATTAAATTATTTCCAAGCTAAAAACTAGCTAAATTAGAGGTTTTGGATGAATACTTAATGCAAAGTTTTCTTTCGGTATATAGACACCATTTTTATTTAGACGGTACTCTAAAAATGAAAATCGTCAGTGGACCCCACATACTACTTGGACAGCCCATAAAATTATCGAATTCGGACTAAGTTTACCTCTTCCAACGAAGTTTATAACCATTTCTGGCCATTAATGCGTTGTATATACGCGTGGGTACGCTTCAACGGTGTTCAACGTTCGTAGGGAAATGACGACCGTAAGGGAGGTAGGGGGGGGGGAAACGAATAATTGAACCGGCAGTAAGGTATAGGATTTACATAATCCAAAAATTATTTATTATCGTTTTACTCTTTAAATGACGCACGCGTAAAAATCAGACCGCGTCGTCGGTTTTCGAAAATGTAAATAAGGAAGGGTGCGTGGTCGTGATATGTATAGTTTATATTTTATTTTGGGCGTGATTTATTGATGAATTTCGTGAGGAGGACGCGATGACGACCGGCAGCGGCGTATTTTCACGCGTAGTAAAAAGCATTATAATAATAATAATAAGTATATATGTACTTAATAATATATATTAATAAATAAATATAATTCGCAGCAAAGTGTTGACACCGCGAGTGCATTTACTTTACACGAACAACGTCCCGATACGAAAATATTCAAATAATAATAATAACAATTAGGGTTAGGATAATAAATAGAAATTCGTATAATTTTTTTTTTTTAAAAACAAGTCTAAAAAATAACTAAGTGAGATAGAAATCCGATTCACATATCGGAGATCGAAGATAATAAATACTAGTTTTATTTTGCATATTATGTTGAAGAGTTTCCATAATTACCACATATTTTAAAGTTCTGATGTTTTTGGATAATATTTTTGAGTTTATTTGTGTGCATAATGTCACAAATTTTGAAAAATTTTCATGATAAACGCATACTTAAAAATTTTGAAAACAGTATGCAACGTTTTTGAATTTATTTTCAATATAAAACTAATATGAGTTTTTTTTAAAAAAATTAATTCATATCTGAGTTTTTTCCATCAACAAAATTATTCGGCATCACAAATTCGTTAAAACTAATGTTCAATTTGATTTTGTTTAAAAAAACGAATAATGCAATTTCAATCGTCATGCAAAATGGATATATAAATTACACAATTTTTTTTATTTACAAACCATTTTTCCGTTGCGTTTTTGTTCTATAAATACGAGAAGTTTTTAATTTATTTTATAACACTAATATTTTAAATAATAAAAATATTATGATATTTTTGCAGCAAATCAGTATAATATTTCTAAGAGCACAAAAATATTTATTTATTTATTTTTTTTTTCTGAATAAAAATTGATATTTACGTGGATTTAAATATTATAGGGGTAGAAATTTCGTAAAAATCGACCGGAAAAGCAGTTATTGACGGACATACACTGCATACACCCCGTACCATGTGATTCATATATGGGACTAGTTAATGTTTAACCGTTGCTCCGTGCCTCCCCGTGTACTTACGTACGTACATAATATACGCGTACAAGCTATAGCACTAAAAGAAATACATAATATTATTATATGGCGTTAAAGGAAAGTGAAATTTTTTTTTTTTTTTTTGGGGGGGGGGTTAACCCGCGACGACACGGTAATAAAATATAAAACGCGTCACGCGAGTGTTTTTATGAGTACGTTTTACAGCTAGGGTGGAATGTACGGGTGTATAGCGGAGTTTCTTTTTCTTTTCTTCGCGCCCCCGTAAGCAATATGTCAAAATACCCAAATGCGATGTCAACGCCGCCGTACAGCCGGTACGTATGTGTGTGTATACGCGTTGCAACCGGGTCAATGGGGTGCGAAAAATTCTAAATGGATTTTCCTGGTTAACTACACGTATAGAATATTATTATTATTATTATTATTATTATTATAATGTTGTGGTTATTTTTATTTTTTTATTTTCCATTCCGGCCGAGGGTCGACCACGACGGATAATAATTCATAACTTAAAAACGGGGGTGAAAAAAAAAATTACTACATACAACTCATTTATATAAATATAATATAAACGAGTATTATTATTATTATTATTATTATTATTATTATTATTGTAGTGGTGTTGAGAGCGCAACGAGTTATTATATAGTAATGTTGGTATAATAGTATCCGCTGTAGGTGTGTCACAGTATTAAAAACGGTTATTATTTATGCGTTTCGTGTTTAGCTAATGAAAACTTTTGCGCGCGACGGCGACGACGACGATTTTCCCGCGGGAGTGATGCGGCGGCGTGGTGGAATGACGTTTTGCTATAATACGTATACCGGAAAAAGTGATTTCTTATGTTAAGAAACAAAAAATAATAATAATAATAATAATAAGTAATAAAAAATACACGTCATCGCAAAACCGATACGTTCTCAGACGTCACGCCCAGCAGTGTCGGAAACGGTAAAATTTACGCCTAACGATGGCACGAGAATTTTATTAATGTCAGCTCTTAAAAGATATTTAATATATAGTGCACTATTGATTTTAGATTCCTAATTCTTTTTTATTCTTTTCTCTGTGAACACTTTTTTTCGTATGGATCTAAACGTCAAAAGTCTCGATCAGCAAATTTCTGAAACCGGATTTGCCTCTAGAGATCATTTTTTGAATTTCTCAATTCTTCAATTTATTTTTTTTTTTTTTTTTTAATATCCAAAATTTAACAAAAATTACTTGGAAACCATTGTTTTTTTATCCAAACTTTTTGAAAATATAAACATAGATAGATAATAACATGGGAAACATTTTGGCGAAGAGTACCCAAGGTGCGAAATAACGTTATTTTTTCTATTGTTTATGTGTTTATTTAATAATATTATTTTGGTATATTTGACCACATTTTTATTGCATATTTTTTCATACTTTTAACAAACGAAATAGCATATTTTATCATTTTTTTATTACATATAAATCTTAGCGCTAGTAATAATTATACATTGATTTTTATTTATTATTTATTTATTTTATTTTATATACTTATATACGAGTATAATAAGTTTTTTATTTTAAACATTTATTTTTTCAATTTATTTTTTTTTTTTTTACTAACAAATTATTTTAAACATAGAACTGTTCAACATGTTTTTATCTTTATAATTTATTGTAGTCGTAATTACTAATACGGATCACAATAATATTGTAATAGTATAGAATAAAAACATCTAGTTTAATAAAATATATTTTATACTAGGCATATTGTGGTTTCGCCCCATACCCTGGAGTCCCTACTGATGTACCTCGGTTACGGATTAATAATCCTTGAATGAAAAAAATACATGGATTAATTTTATTTTTTCAGGATGAGATTATGGAATAACTGTCTACGTTTGGTGTAAATTTCAGTTTATAAAACTAAAAATTACAGACAAAAACAATTAAACTGAAAACATACCGTTGTACTCATTTATCAGTGGAGGAGAGTATATAATGAAATGTTTACACATATATATTTCCGATTTAAATGTTAATGAGCTTAAATTTAATAAAACTTAACAGTTCACGCGTTCGAAAATTTGACCTTATTTTTTGTACATAAAATAAGATACATTAAAAGTTCTAACTATCTACATTTGATGTTTATCAAAAATTTATAAACTCAAAGTTGTATTTGAAAACTATTCAAAAACAAAATAAAATAAATAAGCTAATTTTCTATGACACGTAATGCTGATAATACCAATAAAACTTTTTTTCGTTAGGTTAGGTTACCATAACCATAACTGTCTAGTATGCCTGATGTAAATTTGAGTTCATTAAACCAAAAATTGCCAACAAACACGTTAAAAAAACTAATAATACCCTGACACTTAATTCACCATTGGAGGGAAGGGTGAACAGTAAAATATTAACTTTTTCCGAATTCCGCCGATTGTTAATGCTAATGGGCTATAATTTAAAAAAAAAATTTCATAAAAAACCGAGCATTTTGAGTAATAGTTAATTTTTTATATAATATAATTGTATTATCTAAGAATACAATTATATTTCTATTGAATTTTAACAGTATAGACTGGTACAAAATTTCCAACAATTTTTTGATAGACCAAATTTTCAAGTAGACTGTGTCTTATAAAGACTAACCATTTCATGTACCTATACACAATATACACAAACACATTACACGCGTGTTATTTTTCATTAAAACAATTAAACGCTACGATTCTGTATTTTATTTAATGAAACACACACACACACACAGAATGGTAACGGTTTTAACCGATCAAAACGATAAATAGCGATTAATTAAATATTACGGGTTAGGTACTACGATTAATGACTGAAAATAACGGTACGGTATCCAATTATAACGCGAAACGAAGAGCAATTAAACAATTAATAATACACGTATGTGTTTATATTATATTGATATGCGATCAATCAATTTGTTAAAGGACTCCGATAAAATGTAATTTGCTAGCGGTCAAATAAAAAAAAAAAAAAAAAAAAAAATGTAAACGTGTCGGTTAAAGCCGTCGGCGGCGGCGGTGTGAAACGTGTCGATCGGTTAATTTCGTCGACTTCTAAATAAATAATAAATTACTACTCTATTGAACTCTATTCGCGTTCAGAGCGAATTTTCCGCGTCTGACGGCGGCGGCGGCGGCGACCGAGTGACGGACTACGACGCGACCGTAAGTGCACGAGAGTGATTTTCGCCGGCACGTCTCGGGTTCGCTTCGCTTCGCTCGGCGAAACGTCAGACGAAAATCGCTGCGAGAACCGTCGAGACGTCGTCGTCGTGGATGGCGACGGGCCGTCGGCCGCCGGCCGTGGCGTTTGCTCCGACGAAATTATCATTATCTTCGTTGCTGTTGCTTATTATTATTGTTGTTATACTTTTGTCCGGACACTGCCCGCCCGCAGGGGGGGGGGGCAAAGACAAAACGGAATTTTCGCGCGGGCCGCCGTCGACTGATTGATGATCTCTGAGCGGCGCCCGCGACCGCCGGGCCGATAAATCATCCGCGCGCCCGAGAACCCCGTCTCCACCGTGTATTTTATAGTTTATTTTATAGTTTGTTGTATTATATTATATAGATATAATATATACAGGGTGTCTCGGTATGATTTGCAACGACTTATGTTCTATTAAAATAGTTTTCTACTATTTTTTTTTTTTTTTTGAAAATTATTACTACAACAAATTATTACTACACTAAGGAATAATTTCTTTATTTTTTCTAGCACCCGAATTTTCAAATTTTCATATTTTATTCTACAGATTTAGAAAAAAAAAAATTAAAACAGCCATTTTGTGAATCTGATTTTTAGAAAAATATCGGTGCTTAAATGTCTAATAGAGGTGTGTCAATCCATTCGTTTTCTACGATTTTTTTTTAAATTTTCGAATGACTTGATAATATTATCGTTAAACAACTCATAATATTACTATTATTATGACTTATTTGATAAAATTATTAAATTATTCACAAACTCGAAAAAAATCTAAGAAAATGAACGAATTAACCTTTATTAGTGGTTTAAACACTATTATTTTTCTAAAATTCAGGTTTATAAAATGGCTATTTTGAATTTTTTCTAAAACTATAGTATAAAATTCCAAATTTGAAAATTATTGTCCTAAAAAAAAAAAATGTTAGGTATGCGTTTTTAGTGTAGCGCAATGCTGTAGTAGTCATTTTCAAAATAACAGTTAAAAATTATTAATAGAACAAAACTTATTGCATTTGTCAAATCAAACTGGGACACCCTGTATAATGTATATACGAGTATGGGTGTATATGTATGTGTAAAATTCAGATAAATAATAACATAAGAAATGTTTCGGTGCAGGAAAATTTTGAATATGTGAAAAAAATGGTTGGAAATTTTTTTCCAACACTTTTTTCTCATCAAAATTGTTTTTTCCTGTTCTCGGTTATTAGTGCAGGGATATAAAACTGGCTGAGTATAATATATATTTTTTTTGTAATATTAATAAACTCTATAATTTTTAAATAAAATTGTCAAGAATAAACTAAAGTTCCTCCAATCAGAATCGTCTTATTGAAGAAATTATTCATCGTTTCTTTAAAATTCAATTCACCCATCAAGAGTCTCCTACCCGAGGAGCAAAGGATATTCATAGTACAAAATATGTCCGGTTTTTGTTTTTTAATTGTTTACTCAATAGAACATAATATTATATAATATATACTACTGTATATATTATGTATATTAAAAATTTTAGTTGAAAAGACTTTTTCCTTTTTTCATTACGTTATTCATTAGTTTGATACTACCCTTCAAATTATTTCATCATTGTAATTTATTTATTTGGTCAGTTTGACAACTAAAAAAAGAAAAAATTTGCGTATTTTTTGTCTCTCACATTTATTTTTTAATAATTGAAATTTCCAAAAACATATTTTAGGCTAAATCAATAATTAGCTATAATTATATTAATTATTTAAACCAAAAAAAAATTACCATATTCAATAAATTATCGAACACTTAATCGAGTATTACGTCATATTCAGAAGTATATTTTAATAAACCCATGGTCTTTAATATCCTCCGAGCTCTAATAACTTTAATTATTACACACGCACACACACACACACACACACACACACACACTCAAACAGCCGCCTAAGGCTTACTGCAATGATCCCAGTAATGCCTACAACGTAGATTAAATATGCTTTAGATAGGCATACACATACGTCTCGTATACTGTAGAATACAGAAAATTATGACTACCTACACAAGTGGAAATTCAGTTTTACTGTCTGTGGATGAAAAATGGATTTATTTCACGACACTTAACATTGTTTTATTCTGTCTATATAGCCACGTTTCACATCCGGAATCACATAAATCAGTCATAGTGAATGAAATCCATACTTAATAAGTGTAATCCGAAATCGATTAAGGATGATATTGACAACATACTTAATTAATCTACGGTTAATGAGCTTCGTGAACCAAATTCGAGTAGCCACAAAAATAACCAAATGATGTTCACCTTATTTAGGCCGAAAAATGTCTTTTCTGAATTACAATAATATTCGATTGTTTATGATCTGAAAACAAATAAGAAATTCTGACACGTTCACCAATTTATTCTCCTCGAACGCATCACGAGCACTGTCGAAGAACTTTAATTAAAATTTAACAAATAATTAATTATGAATTGTATATTATGCTATATACTGCACGAAAAATACCAGACAATTATTATAATAATCATAATATTCATTATTTTAATCTATGGGCTGGAATTCTTCTTGGGACAGGATAATAATTGATAAATTTGAGGAAATTCGGTGAAATTTTTCGGTAAAAAAAATCCTGCATAATATTGTAATCAACGATAATTTTATAACCAGAAAGTGGATAATGTATTTATGAAATCGTATCGTTAGAAAATAAACGAAAATAATTGACATAATATTATAATATTATACTTGTGGCTAAAACGGTTGATCGGTGAAAAGTATTAGGGAAAAAAAAGGATGCGTATAACAACCGATAATTATTCATTTATCAAAACAGTATTTCAGTTGAAAATTATTTTATCCTTTAAGTATATATTATGTAATAAAGGTAATATAATAAATAATATTATAAGAAAATCATTTCGTTTGAAACGTATTTGAGACGAAAATAATAAATCATCTGAGACCGCATTTCATTCGAAAAGTTAATAATTTATAAATTCTTGCTTTTCATAAAATAATAATGAACCGATTGGCAGTGTGGTAGGTAATGAGAGACGCTTTTGAAGTAGCGATCCTTTTCTCGTCATTATATTCTATATAATATTATTGGACTTTCGTTTGTCACGATTTTGCGATTACAAAAAAATATTTTAGACGAGAAAAGTTTGAGAGCCGGTCAATTTATATTTTTTTTATTATTTTCGTAGTCCACCAATGGACTTCATACCTTAAGTATTCAGGATCGTTATCGCTTCTCTCCATTGATCAGTGGAAAAACTTCCGACTAATGAGTTATCAGCGAATCGATTTTTCGAAAAAAATGCGCATTCTATCGAATTATTTTTGAACAAAATACTCTCATGTTAAAATAATTTTAGTTTACAATATTTTTCGTTCATTTTTTTTTTTTTCGGATAAAATAATTTCCAAAGAAATGCCTATTTTCGGATATTTTACAGCCACCCCCCACCCTCCCCTCCGGGAAAATTTTCTATTTTAATTTATATAATAATTTTAATTTCACCTTAAATATTGTATAAACGTAGTTATATAAATCGTATGTTGAAGTCTGGCGACAATGTTCAACATTTCGATTTTTTTCAAGATTCTTAACTTGTTAATTTTTTTTCGTCAGTAGAATGTATTACATATTAATAAATAATTAATATTATATTTTATTTTATTATATCGTCGGCTGTAATCGGTGGCTGAAGTGAAAACAATAAAAAGACAATATTTCGAGAATTTATTAGTCAACAAACAATTATTAAAAGAATGAAAATGAGTTTTCACTCTAATGATATGGATTTTAATTAAACTGTAAAAATATATAATGATTTATTTATAACTTTACAGATACATTTGGTGGGTGTGTAGAATTTTAAAGAAACGATAAATCAATTCTTCAATAATATGATTCTGAACGAAAGAAGTTAATAATATAAAGAACAATAATAGTTGTCATTTTCAACACACTCATTAAGAGTATTTAATCCGAAGAGCAAAGAATACCTGTGGTGCGAATTAATATGTCTGGCTTTCTTGTCTATACGTTACTTTACTTTATTTTATTTAATAAATAAGAAAGGAAAAAATATTTGATCAGCAAAAAAGCATAAAAAAATACCCAAAATTTTTACCCAACATGTTCAACATTTTCTTGCGACAAAATGTTTTTCATATTATTATCTACCTATATTAAAATGTTCGTAAAATCTGGATTAAAAAAGATAGTTTCCAAGACTTTTTTGTCAAATTTTGGGTTGTTCTTTCTAAATTTTAGAATTATTATTTTTCAGAATTTCGAAATATTACCTTTTTAAAGTACTATCTAGAGGCAAATACGATTTCAAAAAGTTGCTGGTTGAGACTTTTAGACAAGTATTTCTATACTAAAAAGCGTTCACAGAAAAAAAAAAATAGAAAATAAATAAACATCATTGTAAAACACTAACTTTTTCATTTTGTTCAGAATCTAAAATTGTTTTTAGTTTTTACTGGAATTTCGATATTTACTACTGTCTTACTACAATGGATCTCTAATTGATAAAAATAAATAAATAAATATTTCGCAATTAACGCGTTTTTTTATTATACCCACGATGTGATGGATTATAAGATATAAAATCTTGTAATTGTTATACTCAGTGTGTTCACCCTTTTTGTGATGTAAACGTGTTTAAATTTAAATTTAAATATTTAAATTTAAATTTAAATTAAATTAAAATAAAAAAAAAAAATTGCCACCATATACACGAGGACATTTCGTGTTACAAAAGTTTATGAGTGCAATTTTATTCGAATCGTTGTAGTATATTTGGGTGTACGATCCGCCAACTAATCGGCAGGGTGGATGAAACACGATTCACGGTGGTGGTGGTGGTGGTGGTGGTGGGATTTTTACACGTCAAGGAGGAGAGGGCAAAAGGGTGATTTCCGTTGCTCAATAGCCCGTGGTAAACTTTCTTCCCCTTCGCAACTCCAAAATCGACACACACGAAATAACTTATAAATACATATTATATTACATGTCACGGTCGTGGTAAGGGGTGGTTTTTGAACGATCAAACATCTCCAAAAAAACCAAACATATTATAACCTTAAAAATACAGTTTAAGTTATCCATACTTTAATTTTGACATACCCAATATAAAACTGATAATAATAATACTTTATACTACTCTAAAGCTCCGCTCAGAATAATTTAATTGAAGAAAGTATATTTTATCGTTTTTTAAAATCGCTTTCAATATATTTTTTGTTGATAACGTACAAAATGTAGGAATTACTCATTTTAAAAACAGGCCTTTCACTATTTTTTTTTTTTTTTTGAAGCTAATAGGATCGTTTTACCGTTTATCCAATTCGGTCTATACGTTTTGCATTTTAATAATTTTGTATCTATATCGTTCGAGTAACTGAGCTACGGTCGAAGGAAAATCCCGATCCGTACTTTTAGTAAAAAAAACGTAAAACCCATATCACTACCATGCGATCTCCGCATCGGTCACATAAATCTTATCTACTCGTTAGCGGAGCTCGTTTGCATATTATTATTATCCAGCCGCACGTACCCATATAATATTATAACACAAACCGCGGTCGTCGGAATTTCGCATCACAGTAACTTATAAAACGACCTATCCAATGCGAATCGTGATCGCGTCACTGTCTACGAGACGAGCTGACGACAACAAGACGTCCGTACGATTGTCCTTTCACACCATCTAAGGTTATTATTTAGGCGCATATACCTAAATAACACACACACACACACACACACAGTGAGTCCGTTAAGTGTAAGAACAGCCTTATTTTTTTCCTAGCTCTTTGTACAAACACACACTGTTTTAATTTTCACGTTCACGCTGTTTTAATGGAAAACTCCTACATGGAGATACTGCAGTACGCGATGTCGAGCAGTCATTTTAGATTCTGAACGAAGTGAAGAAACTAGTGTTTTTACAATGATGTTTATTTTCATATTTTTTTTTCTGTGTACAACTTTTCGTATGGAAATACTTGTCCAAAAGTTTCGATCAGTAACTTTTTGAAACCGGATTTGCCTCTAGATTGTACTTTAAAGAGGTCATTTTTTGAATTTCTCAATTCTTCAATTTT